>JABUQX010105827.1:0-15000 GCA_015478945.1 Trachelipus rathkii | reverse complement strand
CTAGTGTTTTTGATCTTCATTCTTTATTTACCAACATCCTCTCGAAGATTTGAATCTGTAATATAAAATAAAAAGACCATTATTTGCTGCACTTCTAAGGGCGAATTAGATGCTACCATTAGGTCAAACACGAGTCAAGATTTAAAAGGTACAACCCAGCTAGAAGGAAAAAGGGTTGCAAAGAATGTTCGACGGTGACAGGACAGATATTTGGTCTTACATACTCTTTTGATTTGATTATTTATTTAGAAAATCTGGTCTGGTACGAAGAAGAGTACCCTGGAAAAAATTCATCTATTCAAGATTTTTTTTTCTTATATTTTTGAGGCGACCGTTCTACAAGTGATTTTTATTCTACTTCTATAGTGAAGCCTACAGCATTTTCGAATTAAATTTGGAAGCCATCTTGGTCATCAAGAGTGGACCATTTTTGTTGCGACGCAATTTCTCCTTCATATACGCAATGCGGATGTTTTGTTTTTGGGGAACTCATATACAGTATATTTGGTAAAAATATCGGATAAGTAGGTGACATTACATTTTTTGTTTCTTCTTTTTCTTGTTGTTAAAGATAAAAGGTATTTAAAATATATTTATAATAATTTATAAAATTATTTATTATTTATTTTCTGAAATTTATCATAGGCTTTTTATTGCTGTAATTTTCTTAGCTGTGATTGGTGCGCGCATCCTTTACTTTTGTGACGTAATTGAAGTAGCCTCACAACGGCTCCGTTTCTGTCATATGTTCTAGAATAATTTTTTTTTATTTTTGATATAATATAGTTCGTAATTTTTTCTCAAGAAACTTGAATATTATTCAAGTTATTATTATAATATATATATATATATATATATTTTTTTTTTTATATATATCTATATATATGTTTAAAGTAATTTTTTTTTTGCGTTAATGTATATAACTTGTAATATATTTCTTTACTGCGCAACAATCATATGTTAAATATTTCATGTTCGAGGCTATCAAGTTCATGGGATTTCACAGCTGCGTAGTTTGTTTAATAGAAGTTGAATAACGGTAAAGAGATCTTATAACGGGGTTTTCTTGTGCAGTATTTCCAGTTATAACTGACTTTGCTTTAAAAGATTTTTTTTTTTTGTCTCTTTTTATTCAAGCCTATTACAGTAATAAATAGTCATATGATTATTTATTTATTTATTTGATTAAAAATTTATTATATTATTAATAATAGTAACAATAATAATATATTATTATTATTATTATTATTATTATATTTATTTGTCTTCTTTTATATACAGTTATGAATGTATATCTTGAGGCGTAATTGTCTGTGTGTGAACTGTTTGTCGGTCTGAATATTTTTTTTTTTTTTGTTGAATAAAAGTTTTCTACGGAGAGTAAAAATTCTGTGCGTCTCCGGAAATAGAATAGTGGTACAAAGTCTTCCACGCACCGACCCCTCACACAAGAAATTACAGTTCGATTTTCTGCGAAGTTCTCACCAAATAAAATTTACAGAAAGAAAAGTAGTAGACTATATTTTTGAAAAGAAAAGTAGAAGGTTATTTTTAGAACCTTATATTGACTGCAGCATAATTTTTCTTCGACGCCATCTCTCTGTGTATAGATGATATAGAGAAAGAGTGTGGAAGAGACTGCAGTGTGTGTTTTTTTGTTGTGGGATTATTGTAACAGTTTTGTTCACATTAGTCACCGTGAGCGCGTGAAGTAAATTTGTTGATTTTTTTTTTTTTGCTGAAATAATATTTTAACGCACGTTAAAAGGCAGTACTGAAACGTACTATATAATTCTGATTATTTATTTATCTCGTTTATATATTTCTTTATATATATATATATATATGTATATATATATATATATATATATATATATATATATATATATATATATATATATATATATATATATATATATATATATATTCATTTTTATTTGAAGATAATTAACATATATTTTTGTTAGGTACATATATGTGAAGAAAGAAAAGAACAAAACTCTGTTCAAGATATTTGATGAAAAGTGCTTCGTTTCTGTAATCGCTGAATCAAGGAACTTACAAATAAAAGTATAGAAGAAAGTTTTAGAAGAGTTGCATCACATTGCAAGCATGTACTTATTTATTTATTTTTTTTTTTTTCTTAGTAAATTTTCAATAATTTTATGTATGAACTGAGAAATAGGCTGCGAATAATTGATTAATATATATTTTATACGCCAAAAATAGCGAACACGCTGGTCAGGGGAAAATTTAAAAATTTGTCAGGGAAAGTCAGGGAAATTCAAATTCAAAAATTTCAGTGTGAACCTGATAGTATATATATATATATATAATAATATATATATATATATAATATTAATATATATATAATATATATATATGATATATAAGATATATACGTATATATATATATTATATATATATATATATATTATATATATATATTATATTATATATATATATATATATACTATATATATATATATATATATATATATATAATATATATATATATATATGTATATATATATATATATATATATATTATATTATTATATTATATATATATATATATATATATATATATATATATATAATAATATATAATATATATATGGGTCTATCCATTTTTTCCCGTAGCGCTGATGGCCGGTCGGCAATATTGAAACTTTTTTATTATGCATGGCGTTAATGCTATCCCTGGAAGTTCAAAACCACCATTCGTTTTTGTAGATTTACTCTGGTTGGTAACAGGGTTAGCCAAAATGTTTGACCAGGTGGAGCAAAATTTATCAACTTAATAGAGGTAACATTTTAAGTCATATTTCCATTTTGGTAATTCTTATACCAAATTTCATAGAGAATGATTTGTTAGGATACTTTAAGGTACATTTGGCCTTTCCTGTTTTTTTTTGGCGAAAATAATATTTCACCATGAAAATGAATACGAAAAATTGTGTTAAAAAATCGAAGAAATTTCCATTTTCGTGGGTGTATTATTAAAAGAAGGAAATAATTTAACGATATAAAATTTTGTGTGATGATACATACTAAAGTAGGGTTTAACTTAAATCTTATTTGAAGTTTGTAAATATTTAAAAAATTTACAGGGTGTTCCAAAAATCAATTTTTCGGAAAATCGGTAACTTTGAACCTTAATATCTTCTGATGGGGTAAGTGCTAAAAATCTTAAATTTTCACACATTATACTACTACCATGGATGTTCCTTCACCTGCAATATTGGGACTTTGGTATTTGCTTTTTTTAAGAAATACGCAATTCAAAAATGCCAAAAAAAAAAAATTTTTTTAAGTGAAAAATATAGCTATTATTATATTATTATAGTTCAAGACAATACATAGACAAATGAAATAGTGTGGCATCAAGGAGAAATGAAAAAAATGTTTAAAAAATTTAATTTTAGGTTAATATACATAAGAATGTACCATTATATCTACTGTAAATGACAAAATTAACTCAATAACTTTTAAAAAGTTAATATATATATATATTAGTATATATATATTATATATATATGTATATATAGTATTATAATAATATATATATAATAGTATATATATATATATATATATATATACATATATATATATAATATAATATAGTATATAATATTTACTCATAAATATTTTCAATGGTTGAAAATTTGGCAAATCTCAAAAGTCACCATTATTTTTCTAAAATTCAATCGAAATTTTGAAAGAAAAGAAAGAAAAATTTTCTGAAAATGAATGCATAATCTTGGCTGATTTTGCCAAGAACTACACGTACGTAGTCCAAGACGAATTTCAAGGGTATCATTGGGTCAATGACCAAGCTACTTTGCACCCATTTGTTCTATATTTTAGAGATGAAAATAGTAAATTAAGAAGTCACTCTCTTTGTGCTTTAAGTAACTACTTAGAGCACAACACATCAGTTGTTCACGTCTTCCAAACATATGTAGTAAAATATATTAAACATAATTTGCCTAAAGTTGAAAAGCTAGTATATTTTTCAGATGGAAGTGGTAGCCAGTATAAGAAATAAAAAAAAATTTTGTTAACATTTGCCATCACCAAAAAGATTTCGCATTAAAAGCTGAATGGCATTTCTTTGCATCTTGCACGGGAAAAAAATGCCTGTGATGGGGTTGGAGGAACAACAACAGCGCGAATTAAGCAAAGTCAGCTTACAAAGAACAACAACACACCAAATTCTTAATATTGACCAAATATATTCATTTTGCAAAGAGAAAATAAGAGGAATAACTTATTTTCTCGTAAAAGAAGAAGAAATTCATGAACACATTGAAAGACTTAAAAGGAGATATGAAAATTGTTTGAGAATTAAGGGAACAAGAAACTTTCAAAAATTCTTTCCACTTTCAGAAAACATAATTAGGTGCTATCCAACCTCAAAAACTGACGTTTACGAAGACCAATGTGTCAGCAAAAATTGTTTCATTAAGTGTAGAGATAAATGACACAGTAGCTTGCGTATATGATGACCAATGGTGGATTGAAAAGGTAGAAGAAATAAGTGTGGAGAACGATGATGTTTACATATATTTTTATCATCCTTCCGGACCCAGAACTTCATTCAAGATGTCAGATTGCGATCAGGTATGGATCCCAATGAAAAATATTTTACGAAAACTTTCTGGGCTTGAAATAAAAATGTCATTGACAGGCAGAAATTACAACATCTCAAACAAAGTTTCCAAAAAAATCTCTCTTCTTCTGAAACAATCACATATACAGAAAGAAAAAATATATATATATATATATATACTATATATATATATATATATATATATTAATAGTATATATATATATAATATATATATATATTATATATATATTATATATTTATATATATATTATATATATATATATGGATGTGCCGAATATTCGGTAAGTATCGGTATTCGGCCTATTCGGCCAAAGTACCGAATATTCGGGTATTCGGCTTTTTTGCCGAACTATTCGGGCCGAATATTGAGGTTTATAAACAATAAATTACGTCAACATAAGGAAAGTTATTCAATATATATATTCACGTACCCAATTAATTTTCCCAAAAAAAATAAAAATATAGCCAAATTTTGAAGCCATTTGGCGAAAATCTTTGTCATTTGTCAAATCCTATAAGGGTCTAAAAAATAGAATTCATTTAGTGATACGGAATAATGACCAAACATGGTAGCTGGTATAAGGAGAGTGGCTTGCTATCATTTTCATGTTTTATTCACATGTTGCAAATATGCATTCACGATTCAATATTGTGTCAGAAGTCTGTTAAAGATATTTTATTTACTTGCAGAAGCATATCCTTTCATTTTTCACCATTCAGCAACGGCAGCTGCAAAGCTTAAAACTTTACAGGATGCCAGCGGAAGTCAAACAGCATTAAATTTAATTCAAGACGGTTTCTAGTGACGGCTGGAACAGAACGTATGTATGCCTTAAAAGATTGTTTTGAACAAAAAATTCCTTATCCCATATACACTGCTGAATGCAATCAGAAAATGTTGACTGCTATTTTCAGTGGCAAAAATTATTCATTTACTTGAGCCATTTGACAACATCATAAAACAAGCATTAAACGTGACGTAACAGTCGGCCCAAGTGATCCCTTCCATTTAGCAATAAATCTATTTTTAAATAGGCCAATTAAAAGCAAAAGCTTCCGTGGAATTACACTCGTTGAAGAGTTAAGAAATCAGTAGAAAAAAAGACTTTCTAAGTTTCTATGTGATAAATTTTGTGTGTAGCTTTCTTAGATCTGCGATCAATCTAATTTTTCAACATGAATCCAGATGAATCAGTAAAAGATATGGTCGTGAAGCATGGAAAGAAATGCATGAAAAATTAGCTCCTGACTATGAAAATTTAGCCCCTGACTCTTCTGCTGACGATGAATCAACGTAGTGGGAAAGTGAAGCTGAAGGGTTCCATTTTCACTGCTTTAATGGATTGTTTTAAGAAATTGTGGCATCAAAATCGTCATACATAAAAGAAGTGAGAGTAAAAAAAGAAAGGTCCCCATTCTTCTGACGATGTGATTATTGTAGTACATAAAAGTAAAAGGCTACATTACGAATACACAAGATAATAAACAAATATATAAGTTTGCTACTTTGACCAGTGAAGACAATGATTCCCTTCAATTGGTAAAAAAACACTGGAAATAGTTTTTTGAATTTAAAAAAATTAGCAATAAAATACCTTTCAGCTCCACCGTCATCATTCGAAAGTGAAAGAATATTTGAACAGTAGGAATTATTTATTCAAGCCACAAGAAATAGTTTATCCCCTGGGAAAATGGAGAACTGCTAATTTCTTGTCATTTTAACCTTAGAGCTTATTCAAAAGGGAAGTTTAGTTTAATATCTTAACTACGAAACTTTCAATTTTCATTAATTATTTTTAATTGTGAATGGTTGCTTATAGTAAGAAATAGTTATTACTTTTTGTTTTATACTTTGTATATACACTGCGCTAAAACATGAAATTTCTGGACGGGGTTCGCAATGATTATTGTATTGTGTGCTGATTCCAAAAATGTAATCGGTTTTTGCATATCACATCGAATTTGTGAGATATTGTGTGTAACACAGATTTGTAAAATTTTATGATTTTTACCTTTTTCAAGAGGGTCTATCACAATTATTGGATATATATATATATATATATATATATATATATATATATATATATATATATATATATTTTATATATATATATTAATATAATATATTATATAATATAATTTATAATATATATTTTTTTTTTTTTTTTTTTTTTTTTTTTTTTTTAATTGGGTATTCAACAATTTTTTATTTTTTATATTATATATAATATATTATTGGATATATTGAAGGGAGAGAAACAAATCGCAATGATATGATAAATGTCTTTGATAGATATATGATAAACATATAATAAAACTATGAAAAGAGTAATATGGACAACCAATGAATGTAATAAGAAGGAATGGGTTAGTTAATGATAAACATACCTACGATGGTATTAACTTTCTCTTCGTAGACGATCTACTGTGCATAGCGTCTGGAAATATCCCTCATCAAGCTCCAACAATAGTCGGCCATCATATTGATATCCCACTTGCCCTGGTAAAGTCCTTCCATGAACTTTAGATCTTGATGGAAGCGTTCACCCTGCTCATCACTAGCATCGCCTAGGTTATCCGGAAATTTTCTTAGGTGAGAATGTAAGTAGTGCAACTTTATACTCATTCTACATCCATGAGAATGAAAACTGTCTAGCAGTTCCTGTACAATGTTAGTGGTTCTCGGCCTTCCTGTTCCCCAGAAAATTCTGTGCTACATCTGAAAAAGCATTCCACGCTCTTGCCTCTAACACAGTCCATTGTTGTAGCAAAGGCAGCATTACGGAGGAGTGTCCGTATTTGGGGGCCATCAAGTATCCCAGCTTTTTTCTTCTCGTCACTCAGACAAGGAAACGATTGAGCATATATAGCGAAGCATTCACCATCATGATCCAAGGCCTTCACAAATTGTTTCATCAAACCAAGTTTTATGTGTAGTGGAGGTAAGATGATGTTTTCTCTCTGTACAAGTGGTTCACGTACGAAGTTCCTGTCACCTGGCGTCAAGGTTTCCTCGGTGGCCATTCTATTTTGGTCCAGTGATCCTTTGCCGCCCGGCTGTCCCAATAGCACAGGAAACAGGGATATTTGGTGAAACCTGCTTGCTTACCGAGCAAAATGTTTACCATTTTGAGGTCGACGCATATTTACCATCCATGTACCAGATATTGTAGGCTCTCCAAACTGTCTTGATTTTTGCAACTCCTCTCTCATCCGTACTGAGTACCCTACTGGAACAGAAGCATACCTGTTGCCATTGTGTAACAGCACACACTTTAAACTGCTCTTGGAAGTGTCAATAAACAGTCGCCACTCACCTGCATCGTATTGTGGGAGTCCCATAGAGAGTAGTAGGCCTGCAACTTCATTGCAATACACAAGGTTACCATCGGACTGGAAGAGCCTCCGCAGCCCTGCTTCTCTGTTACGATAAAATGTATCTTGTGCCATGGTACAGTAGTTCATTTTTCATGCAACCTCGAAGCCCAACAGCTCAGGACAACTTCGGCAAATGCAAACTTTCATACAAGATCGTTCAGTTCACCCTGGGTGAACAATGACGGCATTCCGACTTATTTCAGATGGATGATAGACATCATCCAGGTCATTGGCATCCATACATGTAGACGTACTAAAGTTACCACATGCTTCGCCGAATATCGACCGCAGTAAACTTGCTGCTACTGTAGATATATGCGGAAGGTAACGTCTATACAGCCTACGTAGTGCGCACATGAATTTTGTCATTCCTAGGAATATGCAAAAATAGGGATCCATGATTGCACGAAAACGGGATGTGATACAGCAAATCCGAGGAAATATATGGAATCAGCACCTCTGAATTACTATATATCTGAAACAAATGTCCATCCAAGAAAATTTTCACCTTTTTTTGTTGACCAGTGTAAGTTTCTTATTTTTCCCTAGTGGAACTAAATTTGAAATAACTTATTCGGGCCGATAGCAAAAGTGATATTCGCCGATATTCGGTATTCGGACCGAATGACTTTTAGCCGAATATTCGGTATTCGGTATTCGGCTTTTTCACTATTCGGCACATCCCTAATATATATATATATATATCTATATTTTAATAAGTTCTTTATTCTATATACATACTATATATATATTATATATATATATATATATAGATTATATATATATATATATATATATATATATTATATATATATATATATATACTTATATTATATATATTATATATATATATATAATATATTATATATAATATATATATATAATATAATATATATAATATATATATTATATATATTTATATATATATATATATATATATAGATATATATACCGGTATATACCGCACATATTATTATTATTTTCATTTAAAATTTTTTGGATAATCATACCTATATATTTTTCAAAAGTTATTTAGTTAATTTTGTCATTTACAGTAGATATAATGGTACATTCTTATGTATATTAACCTTAAAATTTAATTTTTTTAACATTGTTTTCATTTCTCCTTGATGCCACACTATTTCATTTGTCTATGTATTGTCTTGAACTATAATAACTATAAAAATAGCTATCATAACACAAACTTAAAAAAAAAAAAAAAAATTTTTTGGGCATTTTTGAATGGCTGTTTTTTCTTAAAACAAGCAAATACAAAGTCAATATGCAGGTGAAGGAACATCTATGGTAGTAGTATAATGTGTGAAAATTTTAGATTTTTTTAGCACCTACCCCATCAGAGATATTAAGTTCAAAGTTACCGATTTTCGAAAAATTGATTTTTGGACACCCTGTAAAATTTTTTAAAAATATTACCAAACCTTCAAATAAGATTTAAGTTAAACCCTACTTTAGGATGTATCATCACACAAAATTTTATTTCGTTAAATTATTTCCTTCTTTTAATAATACACCCACGAAAAATGGAAATTTCTTCGATTTTTAACACAATTTTTCGGATTCATTTTCATGGTGAAATATTATTTTCCCAAAAAAAACAGGAAAAGCCAAATGTACCTTAAAGTATCCCTAACAAATCACTCTCTATGAAATTTGGTATAAGAATTACCAATATGGAGATATGACTTAAAATGTTACCTCTATTAAATGATAAATTTTGCTCCACCTGGTCAAACATTTTGGCTCACCCTGTTACAACCAGAGTAAATCTACAAAAACGAATGGTGGTTTTGAACTTTCCAGGGATAACATTAACGCCATGCAAAAATATAAAAGTTTTCAAAAATATCGAGCGGCCAACTTCCATTATTTTGGTAACGCAAAAAATGGATAGACCCATATACTAAATATATAATATATATAATATATATTAATACTTTATATTTTCATATATTATATTATATATAATATATATATATATATATATATATATATATATATATATATATATATATATATATATATATATATATATATATATATATATATATATATATATATATATATATATATATATATATATTATATATATATATATATATTAATTATATATAATATATATATATATATATATATATTATATATATATATATATATTATATATATATATATCATTATATAAATATATATATATATATATATATATATTAATTATATATATATATATATATATATATATATCAATATATATATATATATATATATATATATTATATATATATAGTATATTATATATATATATATATATATAATTAGAATATATATATATTATATATATATATATATATATAATATATATATATTATATATATATATTTTACTTTACAGAAATGGTTTCTCGTTTGGAAGACCTTTGCGGAATTCAAGGGGCCATTGCACTTGCAAACGAATTAGAGGTTAAGAAAACTTTTCTTGCTTGTTTGAATGATAACCCATTGTCAATTATAGATGAATCCTGTTTTGGAGATTTGGAGGAGAAGTGGAGAGATATGGAGAAGAAAGTTTCGGGTACATTACAAAATTTCAATTTGGTTTTGAGAGAAAAAATCTCTACACCTGTGGTTATATTCTGCTCTTTAAGATCCTATGAATGGGCAAAATTACATGAGGAGAAATTTGGTTTGCCCTTCGATTATTGCTATTACTTCCTCAGAAGTTCTTTTTTTACCTCCAATGGAATGGTTAATAAAGAAAAGGCTGCGAGAGAGATTTTAAAGGACACTGAAATAAGTTCTTCCATTAGATTTTGCATAGCTTGTTATTACTGCTTTTCTGATGTCATTCCTGCCTTGTGGGAGCAACTACCAGAAGATAAGAGACCTAAAATCGTCAATGGAGAAATATGTACAAATGATTTGGGGGAATGTGGAGATAATGAGATGGTTATTGTATGGAGTAATTTTTTGTTGGGAGAATATAAAAAAAGGGAGTCTTTTTTATATTATAAATTTAAGAAGTGCTTAGGTAGAAGGCCGGTTATGATTTGCAATTATTTGTCATTTAAAAACTGTTTTGAAGAATTAAATGATCAACAAAGAAAGAAGGCTGTGATTTTATTCAGAAACAAGCTCTGCATTCTCTTCAATGTGAAACATGAATTTGTTGAGTTTAAAGAATGTTTACAATTTCGGCCACTAATTGAAATAGTGAAGTATTTGCTTCATTCTTTAGATGAGAACCAATTAAAGGTATTCTTTCAGGAATATTTAATGTTGTATTTAGTATTATATCAATTATTAAGTTGGCCTTATCAACACTTGTTTCTGGTCACAGTGAATAGATTTTGGGAATTATTACCGAATTGTGGATTTTATTTTCTGCTGTGCAAAATCGTGACTTTGATGAACGATAAATTGTCTCGTAAATTTTATGATTTTCGTTCCATTTTTAAAGAGTTTTGGATACAAAGTCCTTCGTCTATGAAAACGTTTTTCTTTCGAGTTGAAAGTAATGATTTTCCAGATTTAGAAGAACATGAAGTGTTTAAGGAGTATAAGGACCCCATTCAAAATCTTTTTTGGCAATATAAGAAAAATTATAAATATTTTATATTGAAGAAACTTTTTAATTTCTCTTCATTAACTAGTGAAGATGAAGAAATTATACGACTGATTTTTGCAAGTGCAACCATGGAAGAAAAGTTAGGCATTGTAGAATTGAACATATTTGATATTAGAATTTGTGATTTGAAGCGAATTGATTTATTTATTGAATGTTGCGTACCAAATGAAAGGGTTAGCAGTTTCAAAAGTAAGCTATTTAATTTAGAGGGTGTATTGAAATCTTTATCGCATTTCATTGTCGGCGGTAAATTGCTACAGCTTCAAAAGATTCTTAGTTGGGGTTTGAATGGTGAGGAGTTAAAAGAATATCAACAAAGTTTATTGCATTTAATTTTATCGTCAGGAAATAATGTTCTTCTTTCCAGTCCCAACGATTTAAAATGTATTGGTAAGTTTTTGGAATGGATTTTTTCTTCAGATGAAATTAAAGTGTTTAAGGAAAGCTTTGTTATAAGCGTGGACGATTTGGCCAACAAATATGTGATCATGATGTTAAGTGAGAGGAAATTTCAAAAAATTGATTTATATTTGAATTGGATTGACGTCTCTCAGAAAGAATGTAAAGATTTCAAAAGACCGTTTGCATTTCACGATAAAATAATTGAATATTACAGTGAGTGTGTTTCAAGAGGAGAATTATGTCAAACGGATGAATTCATTCGATGGGCAGAACTTACAGAGTCTGAGATGAAAGATTTTAAAAAACGTTTAGTGTTTGTTAAACAAAGAAATGTATCTTCAGCATGTGCTTCTTTAATATTAGAAGGGAAATCTGAGTTTGTTGAGAAATTGCTCAGTTGGACCCAATTTTCAAAAGAGGAAGTCAAGGAATTTTATTTTATTTTGTTAGAAGATGTTACTAAAAGGGAACCCAAGTTAGTTGATATTAAAAACTTTTTTAGTGAGTCTCCTTTATCAGAGAACGAGGAGGAAAAAAATTACAGGAAAAATTTCAGTTTAAAAACTGCTGACGTTATTGAATATTATGTGATGAAAAACAAGTGGGATGAGGTTGATGAAGTTTTAAATTCGCGTTTTTCATCCAGAAAGGAAATTGGTGAGTTCAAGAAAAAGTTTCCTTTAGAAATAAGTTGGTTATATTTTAAGCTGATTTTAGATAAGAGATTTGATGATGTCGACAAGTTCTTTACTTGGACGGGCATTCACGGCAGCCTAAAAAAGAGATTACTGAAAAATATCATATTTAATAGTCGAATTTACCAAATGGTTACAACAATGTTTATGGGAAGTGAGAACGAAATGGAGAGATTATTGAAATGGCTGTCTGCAAATGATTTATTATTGAACAAATGGAAAGAAAGTTTTTTGAATTGGTTTAATGAAACCAAAGTTGAAGGAAGTTGCTTTTATTCCGATTGTGAATCGCAAATAGATATCAACTCATTTTGTTCTTCATGTGAACGTTACAGTCCATCTTCCAAAAATATTTCAGAATTCATTCGTTTGGTGGACGAACATGTCAGTAAATGGAAAGGCAAAGGGAAAAAGAAACTTGAATCTTCTCTTGAAATTAACCCAGAACAAGCTAAGAGAAGTCTAAATCTGTTCAAGTAATGTTTAAGCATGTTTAGATCCGGTTCAAAAAATCTTTTAGTTTGTTTTAGCTTTAGCAATTTTTAAGTTTCTTTTTAAATCCTGTTCAAGCATTCTTATGCCATCGAATGTCTGGAACACTCTTTTGTCTTGTTTAAGGTTAAATATTTTCATTTTTTGCTTTAAAATTTTAAATTCTCTTATTTCAATTTATTTTTATTTTTATTTTTTGTCTAGCTTTAAATTTTATAAAGTTTTGTATATTTTATATACGTATGAAACTCTAATAAATGTAGAACTTGTTTAATTTTATTTTCCTCGCAATGTAAAGTGTCACAAAGAAAATGTTTTATTAAATTTCACCCCATTTCTTATAATTATATACTAAAATAACTATCGACATTTCCATGTTCAGTGGTTTAAAAACACGAAAAGTAGATTTTAGATTTCGAGAGATCATCATTGGGCCTCCATTCAGTTCCCCATAGACTGGGGGGGGTGTGCAAACCTGCTGCACTGTACGTTGAACAGTTATGTAGCCCACAACCATATCCCCCCCCCTCATTAAACCATACATTTCACTCCTTTTAGGTACCATTCTTCTCGCTTGAACTACATGATCATTCCTCTCCTTCCAGGACACTTTATTATTGGACTCGCATGCACTTCTTTCTCTAGGTCTCTTTTGTCACTTCCCAACCACAAACTGTGTAATCACACCAGTCTGTAACTATACATTAATATCCGGAATAAATATACGCTTCAAAAATTACATTCAAAATAAGAAAACATTATCAGATTTTAAATAACTTTGCGTTAACCAAATTGATTAAGAAGCTTTTTTTTTGGTAGTTTTATTTTACCAAACATTAGATAATATAAAGAGAGTGAGAGGACATTGGAGCAGAAACAAAAAATATTTTTTGCTTAATACGAAATAGTTTTCATATTTGCAAGTGAAAAGAAAAGGAATTATTAAAAAAACATTATATATATAATAATATATATAATATATATATATATATATATTATATATATATACTATATATATATATATATATATATATATATATATTATATGGATATCGCAGCAATGCGCTATATATATAATATATATATGCAGCGACTCGGAGAAGGTCGTGAACGCCGTAAACGGCCTTCTATCTTCCGGCGATTTTGGCGAAATTGTGTGAATCGTATGGGTACATGGTATGTCAGAGGAATAAAAGATGAGAGAGAGGTGATGGATGTATTTTCGAAAGTAAATTTTATTTGCTTGCTGTGACTGAAAGGAAACGTGAAAATTGAGTGTGGTGTGAAATGTTTGTGTGCTGGTGTGGAAAGGAATGAGAGGGGGCTAGAAGGATTTGATTTTGATGAATGACCTGTGGTACAAAGCTATGGTAGACTTTATGTGTGTGAGTCCTAGAATTCTAATGGTTAAATCTTAAAGTTTGAAAAGGTCAAGGTATGTGTGGTTGTGACGTTACGGTCCATCTGAGGGAAACGTTGCAGAGAGTACGATTTTTTGGGATTATCTGAAAGTAGGGGCTTCAGATTGATAGTGTTTGGGGACCTGAATGGTTGGATAGCGTGATCAAAAAAGGATGATATAACAGTGGGTTTTGGGGTGTCGGGAGAATATGAGAATGGTAGGAAGGTGATTTCTGTGAGGGAGAGGATGTGTTAAAGTAATACTTTCTTTAAACACAAGAGTATCCATAAGTATACTAAAGTTGGTTAGGTAGAGATGTATCGAGTGAAAGAGATTATTGATTTTGTTTGGGAAGA
>JABUQX010105826.1:27500-29668 GCA_015478945.1 Trachelipus rathkii | reverse complement strand
ACTCATCACATTGACTAAATTTATATAGCTAAAATAATGTCTAAAACTTAGTTAACAAATATTGCTAAATTGGATACTTCTTCATTTTTTGCTTTTAAAATTTTCTATTTTATATAATATATATTAATTATTAATTAATAATATTAATATATTATATTATATTAATATATATTATATATATATATATATATATTTTATTATTATATATTATATTATATACTTTATATATAATATTAATTAATATATATATTATATATATTATTATATATATTATATATATTTTATAATATATATATTTATATATATATTTTATTATTATTTAGTTCCTATTCTAAGATCTGTTATTATAGGATGCGATTGTGTGCTTCGCTCGTCAAAACTTTTGGTACTTGCTGGCAACGCTTCGCACCCATCAGTTTTGGATATTTATATATTATTTGACACTGTCCATTCAAGATCGTTATCGATAAACGTTTGTTGGAATTTATATCTACGCATTGATTTATGAGGTATATATAACTATTTAGGTCATTTTAGGCCAAAAAATTTTCCCAAATTAAAGTATATATTACGATCGGAAATATTGCTTAAAAAAGATTTTTAATGTTTTTAATGGCTTCATTTGTGGCCCAATATGACTATCCTGGGTTTCCCCAGCGGAGGTTTAAGGGGTATGTTTGCGGTTTTACGGTTATATCTCTTAAAGGACTCACAATATCGAAACCATGCCCTACAACTGCATTGAATGAGACCATGCGCATATTTTTTGGACCACCCGTTCCCATACTAGCAGTGGCGTACCAATGAGGGGCGGAGGGGGCGGCCCGCCCCAGGCCCAGCATCGGCATAGGCCCCCAAATGTTAGACTACTATTTTTTTTTTTTTTAAATAATAAAAAGACTTCTTTTAATCGTGAAAATGTTTCATGTTTGCATAATTATTTAGCTACATTTTTATTTTTATTTTCGATTTTCCTTGCCTTAGTTTCAAGTTACTAATTTCTAGACCAAGAAAAAGGATCGAAATTTCAGTTAGTATTGATTCAACGTCGAAGCGGAAGTAGGCGTTATTTAATGATTTTTTTTTACTATTAATAATGTGAGAAGCCTCATTAATATTAGCGTTTTTTCATTTTGTGCTTAGATTAATTAGATTTTGATAGTCATATTTAGCTTAGCGATTCCGATTTAGTACTTACGATTGCAGCCCTGGTAGCGGTGACACACATAAGGCGCACAATTCATGTTATTTCTCATACTTCAAGAGCCCGCTGGTTGCCCGCTTCTTCACTTATTTCTGTACTGGATTCAATGTAACTTTAATTCGTCACAGTACTAAGAGATGTTGAGCCGCTTTTGGGTAATATAATTTCTTCGATTATTTTATGGTTGTAAGAATTAATCTAAAACGGTGGGTACGGGCTTCCATGTTGTCGCCAGCATATTATTACTCTTTTTTTTAGACATGTTGTCTGGTTTTGGCATGAGCATAGTCGTAACCGTCGTTGTACTGCGCCAAGTTAGATGAAAAGATTCGACTCAAAAACCACTTCGCTCAAAATCGTTTGAATATATAAAGAAATTGGAATTATTATATAACAATTAGAGAAGGAAATTTGAGCTATTTTGGGTGATATAATTCTGGAAATTAAGCGTCGCAACCTCATGTATTAGGATCAGCTGGATATTGTAAAATCCACTAATAGCTCGTATCTATTACATCTTATATGCATTTAATTCTTTTTTTTAATGTAAATTTGATGTGGTAAACGAGTTTAGCATTATAATGTATATTCTATAGTATAACCTTTTATTGTTTTTATCTTTATATTAATATTATAAGATATTTGGCAAAGTCGCAATCTCCAGACAACATTCGGTGTTTTGTTAAAAGGAGATATAATGTCCTTTAATGTAAAAAATTCGATAAATGTGTTACTTGAGGGCGATTTGTCACGATTTAGCGTTTATTATAATATCCAGAAAATGAGAGATAATTAAACAACGGAGATGATGATAGAACGATATAAATAGTGCCGCAAAACGGTGGCTATGTTGACACTGCATTTGCATACTGTAGACGGGACTCTCTGGGTGTGCCCTCGTCCGTGGTCTTGCATGCTTCCGGTCGCTTCTGGTTCGCAGCTTTTGTTTTCAAATCATCTCTGT
>JABUQX010105826.1:0-12500 GCA_015478945.1 Trachelipus rathkii | reverse complement strand
GAGAACCACTAACATGTACCCCAGTGAAACTGCTAGACAGTTTCATTTCTTCATGATGTAGAATGAGTATAAAGTTGCACTACTTACATTCTCCCCTAAGAAAATTTCCGGATAACCTAGGCGATGCTAGTATGAAGCAGGGTGAAACGCTTCCACAAGATCTAAAGTTCATGAAAAGGACGTTACCAGCGCAAGTGGGATATCAATATGATGGCCGACTATTGTTGGAGCTTATGAGGATATTCCAGACGCTTGCCACAGTAGATCGTCTACGAAGAGAAAGTTAATACCATCACCATCGAAGGTATGTTTACATTAACTAAACCCAATCCTTCTATACATTCATTGTTTTCCCATATTACTCTTTATTCATAGTTGTATATGTTTAACATATATCTATCAAAAGACATGTATCATATTTTTCCGATTTGTATGACACCTTTCATACATCCTTTAGTGATTTATATATATATATATATATATATTATAATATATATATATTATATATATATAATATATATATATATATATTATATATTATAATATATATATATATATTATATAATTATATATATATATATATATATTATATTATCCCAATAATTGTGAAAGACCCTCTTGAAAAAGTTAAAAAATCATAAAATTTTACAAATATGTGTTACACACATTATCTCACAAATGCGATGTGATATGCAAAAACCGATTACATTTTTTGGAATCAGCACATCAATAAATAATCAATTGCGAAACCCCGTCCAAGAAAATTCATGTTTACCAGTGTATATACAAAGTAATAAAACCAAAAAAGTAAATAACTATTTCTTACCTATAGCAAACCATTCACATATTAAAAATAATTAAATGAAAAATGAAAAGTTTCGTAGTTAAAGATATTAAACTAAACTTCATTTGAATAAGCTCTAAGGTTAAATGACAGAACATTAGCAGTTCTCTTTTTCCAGCTCTTACACAAATCAAACATCCTCATACATACTTCCTACTGTTCTAAATATTCCTTCACTTTCGACTGAAGACGGTGGAGCTGAAAGGTATTTATTGCTAGTTTTTTCAAATTCATTAAACTATTTCCAGTGTTTTTCACAATTGAAAGGGAATATACATTGTCTTCACTGGGCAAAGTAGGAAACTTATATATGGTTATTTCTTGATGTAATTCCGTATGTAGCCTTTACTTTTATGTACATACTACAATAATCACATCGTCAGAAGAATGGGACTTTCTTTTTTCACTCTCTCACTTTCTTTTATGTATGACGTTTTTGATGCCACAATTTCTTTAAAACAATCCATTTAAGAAGTGAAAATGGGAAGTGAAAATGGAACTTTCAGCTTCACTTTCCCCACTACGTAAAATCAGCGTCAGCAGAAGAGTCAGGAGCAAAATAGAATAGTCAGGAGCTAAATTTTCATGCATTTGCTTTTCCATGCCTCAACGACCATATCTTTTACTGATTCATCTTGATTCATGTTGAAAAAATAGCTTGAATCGCAGATCTAAGAAAGCTACACACAAAAATTTATCCACATAGAAACTTAGAAAGTCTTTTTTCTACTGATTTCTTAAACTCTTCAACGAATGTATTACACTGAAGCTTTTGCTTTTTAATTGCCTTATTTTAAAATAGATTATTTGCTAAACTGGAAGGGATCACTTGGGGCGACTGTTACTTCACGTTTAATGCTTGTTTTAGTTATGTTGTCAAATGGCTCAAGTAAATGAAATAATTTTGCACTGAAAATCAGTCAACATTTTCTGATTGCATCAAGCAGCGTATATGGATAAGGGAACTTTTTGTTCAAACCATCTTTAAGCATAACATAAGTTCTGTTCCAGCGTATAGAAACGTCTTGAATTAATATATTGCTTTGACATTCAGCTGCATCTGTAAAGTTTTAAGCTTTGCAGCTGCCTTGCTGAATGGTGAAAATGACAGGATATGCTTCTGCAAGTAAATAAAATATCTTTAACAGACTCTGACATAATATTGAATCGTGAGAATGCATAGTTGCAACATGCGAATAAAACATGAAATGATAGCAAGCCACTTTCCCTTATACCAGCTACCATGTTTGGTCCATTATATCGTATCACTAAGTGAATTCTATTTTTTAGAATAAATAACATCTGACAAATGACAAAATTTTTCGCCATATTGGCTACAAAAATTTGCCTATATTTTTATTTTTTTTGGGAAATAAGTTTCTAAAATTTCAATTTAAATTGAAATAACTTTCCTTATGGTGAAACTAATTTATTGTTTATAAAGCTCAAATATTCGGCCCGAATTAGTTCGGCAAAAAAGCCGAATACCGAATATTCGGTACTTTGGGCCGAATAGGCCGAATACCGAATAGTTACCGAATATTCGGCACATCCCTAAATATATATATATATATATATATATATAGTATATATATATATAATATATATAGTATATATATATATATATATATATATATTATATATATTATATATATATATTATATATAATATATATATTATTTACGTGGCGCTGTATCGTGATTGTCAGAAGAGAGAGATGTCTTCGGAAACTTTGTTTGCAGATTTTGTTAATTTCTGCCTGTTAATGACATTTTTATTTCAAGCCAGAAAGTTTCGTAAAATATTTTTCATTGGGATCCATACCTGATCGCAATCTGACATCTTGAATGAAGTTCTGGGTCCGGAAGGATGATAAAAATATATGTAAACATCATCGTTCTCCACACTTATTTCTTCTGATATAAATATATATGTAAACATCATCGTTCTCCACACTTATTTCTTCTACCTTTCCAATCCACCATTGGTCATCATATACACAAGCTACTGTGTCATTTATCTCTACACTTAATGAAACAATTTTGCTGACACAGTTGGTCTTCGTAACGTCAGTTTTTGAGGTTGGATAGCACCTAATTATGTTCTCTGAAAGTGAAAGAATTTTTTGAAAGTTTCTTGTTCCCTTAATTCTCAAACAATTTCATATCTCGTTTTAATTCTTTCAATGTGTTCATGAATTTCTTCTTTCTTTTACGAGAAAATAAGTTATTACCTTTAATTCTCTTTTGCAGAATGAATAATATATTGGTCAATATAAAGAATTTGTGTGTGTGTGTTGTTCGTTGTAAGCTGACTTTGCTTTAAATTCGCGCTTTGTTGTTCCTCCAACCCCATCACAGGCATTTTTTCCGTGGCAAGATTGCAAAGAAATGCCATTCAGCTTTTTAATGCGAAATCTTTTTTGTGATGGCAATAAATGTTAACAAAATTTTTTTATTCTTATACTGGCTACCACTTCCCATCTGAAAAATATACTTGCTTTTCAACTTTAGGCAAATTATGTTTAATTTATTTTACTACATATGTTTGGAAGACGTGAACAACTGATGTGTTGTGCTCTAAGTAGTTACTTAAAGCCACAAAGAGAGTGACTCTAATTTACTTATTTTCCATCTCTAAAACATAGAACCAAATGGGTCAAGCTAGCTTGGTCATCTGAACCAATGATACCCTGACAATTCGTCTTGGACTACGTACGTGTAGTTCTCGTCAAAATCAGCCAAGATTATTGCAATTCATTTCAGATAATTTTCTTTCTTTCTTTTCAAAAATTTTCGATTGAATTTAGAAATATAATTTGTGACTTTGAGATTTTGCAAAATTTCAACCATTGAAATATGAGGAGTAATATATATAATATATATATATATATATATATAATATATATATATATATATATATATATATATATACTTATATATATATATATAAATATATAAAATATTTATATATATATATATATATATATATATATATTAACTTTTTTATTTATAAATTTGAGTTAATTTTGTCATTTACAGTAGATATAATGGTTCATTCTTATGTATATTAACTTTAAAATTAAATTTTTTTACATTGTTTATCATTTCTCTTTGATGCCACACTATTTCATTATGTCTATGTAATTGTTCTTGAACATTAATAACTATAATTAATAGCTATCATAACACAACTAAAAAAATTTTTTTTTTGGCATTTTGAATGGCTGTATTTCTTAAAACAAGCAAATACCAAAGTCAATATTGCAGGTGAAGGAAACATCTATGGTAGTAGTTTAATGTGTGAAAATTTCAGATTTTAGCACTTACCCCATCAGAGATATTAAGTTTCAAAGTTACCGATTTTCGAAAAAATTGATTTTTGGACACCCTGTAAAATTTTTTAAAAATATTTACAAACATCAAATAAGATTTAAGTTAAAACCTACTTTATTATGTATCATCACACAAAATTTTATTTCGTTAAATTTTTTCCTTCTTTTAATAATACAACCACGAAAATGGAAATTTCTTCGATTTTTTAACAAAATTTTTCGGATTCATTTTCATGGTGAAATATTTATTTTCCCAAAAAAAAAAACAGGAAAGGCCAAATGTACCTTAAAGTATCCCTAACAAATCATTCTCTATGAAATTTGGTATAGGAATTACCAATATGGAGAATATGACTTCAAAAATGTTACCTCTATATAAGGTTGGGATAAATTTTTGCTAAATCTTGTCAAACATTTTGGCTCACCCTGTTACAACCAGAGGAAATCTACAAAAACAAATGGTGGTTTTGAACTTTCCAGGAAGGATAGCATTAACGCAATGGACAAAATTTAAAAGAAGTTTCAATAAAAAGATTAATCGATACTGCAGGCCTAATCAGCTGAGTAACAGGAATTAAAAAATTGGATAGACTACCATTATTTTAATTAATATATATAAATATATTAATTATTATATTAGAAAGTAATATATATATATATAATATAAATATTATATATTAATAATATAAATATATATATATAAATATATAATAATAATTAATATATATATTATAATTATTATATGATATACAATTAATATATAAATTAATTATATTAGATATATATATATATTATATAAATATTAAAATATAATATTTAATTAATATATTTATATATATATATAATAATATTAATTAAGATATTAATTAATTAATATAATATATATTAATTAATATATATATAATATTTATTTATAAATATTATATATATATATATATATATATATATATATATTTAATATATATATACTACAGTAATTATATATATATATATATATTTAATAGTATATATATATATATATATATATATAATATATATAATATATATATATATTAATATATTATATACTATATATATATATATTATAATATATATAATATATATATATATATATATATATATATATTAATATATATTATTATATATTAATCATAGTGGATTACACACTTTATTTTGTGAGTATGTTGTGAATTCGTCTCTAGAGCATTTCCTGACCAAAATCCGACCAAATTCTTCAAACAGCCATGAAACCTTTTACTCCTCGTTCGCTATTTTTGGCTTATCTATAAATAAATATATACTGTGGAGATCATTATATGTGAGCTAGCCGCACAGTCTATTTACTCAGATCATTATCAGGCAAAATTATTCGTATATATGTTAACTTTATTTACTAGAAGAGCTGCTTCTCAAAAATCATCCATGGATCATCTCAATCTTAAAAAAAAATAAGCCTTTGTTTACGTATTAGGATTAATTCAGCCGTCTGTATACCTATCCGACCAGATATACCATCACCTACGTGACAATCTACCTAATGTGTGTAATATATTTGCAATATATGTTATAAACTCATTTAATAAGTTTGTCATTTACAACAATACGAAAAAATATATAATGTAAAGTACTTACAGTTATTATAATAGCCTAGGTGATATTAGCACGATCCACTTTGTAGATCACAAAGTTACTATAAATTGAGGATATTTTAGGTTAACTTTTCTATACTCATATGCATTTAGTATAATTTATTGTTTTATATAAGTGCGTCTTCTTTCTTATAGTTCTTAATAGCATTTCCTATTTTATTTAATTATCATATTCATTCTTTATGCTTATCTCACGTGTTATTTAAGATTCTGTGCGATGCTGAATTATAATTTTCATTATTATTCAACCTTTTTATTTATTATTTCATACTCTATGAGTTTCTGATTATTGACTTCTTTTAGTAGATTTGTTCTATCATTTAATATCCTTTATTATAATTGAATCAGCTTACTTTACATTTTTATATTATGCTTCTAACATTTTTTTATGATTAAGTGATATGGTAATATCCTATGAATATTCTTTCATGAGATCTATTGATTATTATTATTATTTATTATGTCAATTTTGTTTATTATTATTAGTGGAATAATAATTCAGTGTCCTTCGTTCTTCCTCAACTCGCGCCTCGGCATTTAAATCACTCTTTAATATGTATTATATGTAATAACCCTCCTTATTCCAACTGGTCACATTTCCATGCGAAAACATCAGTCTAATTTTATAGTAGTATATTAAGTAATGTCCACAATTCCAGTCTAGTAACAGCTTGATCCCATGGATGAGCTAGTATAGAAGTATATAAAACTAATCAGTAAGTCTCTTAAAAAGTACAGTCTATAAGATCCAAGATAAAGTATATCTATGAAATTTAAATTTTCAAAGAGAGAGTTATGTATATAAGAGTGTATGACGATTCGACATGAGCAAAGTAAACCGTGTATGTGCTTTATTCCTTTTCTCAGGAAAAGATAGTGCGAGCAAATACCAATGGTGTTATATGAACTATATTGTTACTATCAATCACTACGAGATCTCTCAATATATATAATTTTCAAGCCTCTCCACTTATCCTGAATCATTGAGATCTAAATGTTTCCTTTCTATCTGTACACATTAACATAGTTAAAGATACCCATTTGATATATAGGTTCTATCCATCTATCCCATATGTTTTTGCAATCTTAGGTTTCGAGATCATGTAACAATCTATACTTTCTAATTGCCAATCATAAGTATTGAAAATCTTCATTGATATAAAGTGGTTGTTGAGATGGTATAAGGTCATAATCAATTGAATACACAGGTCATTTAACAATCGGAGTAATAATTTATTAATTAATAATGAGAGCTATGATATAGAATAAGTTGATATGGTAATGTGAGCATAATTATTCCATTTGACACTACACTATTCACAATATTTATGTATTTAATTATGAAACACATAATGTGAAAAAAGTTTTTTCAATGATGGTTGGTCCTCCTGAGTTTTGATTAAATTCAAATGAGTTTCCCTTCTTGAATGTGAAACTCGCTTGGCGTATATAAATACTATGTTAGATAGCATCAAAGTTCTTTTTACATTTATATCTTAATTACAGTATGCCTTGAAAAACTATTCAGGTCCATTTATACTCCAATATCACATCCTGATAAACTGTGGTTCAGTTATGACGTTTTACCAAACCATCTGGTCAGTTCAAAGTAGTTTGTTTTTGTTTGAAGTCTTTTATAAATAAATAATAAATATCTTCAACTGCACAAAAATCAAAAATAATCATAAAAAATCAAAAAAAAAAAAAAAATAACAAAAAATAAATAAATCCCTAAAAGAAAAAGATATAAACCCAAAGGGGAATTAAGTATAAAGTCAATTACAGTCTAAAAAAACACATTCATATACAATCCACCTTCAACGAAAGGATGAGCTTGGGGAAACCACCTCTACGAACGAAATAGGAAGTAGTAGTAGGTAATAGTGAACTAAAATAAAAAGAAACAGGATAGAAGTAGATTTATGGAATGTCATTCCTCACCCATCCTTTTCATTCACCTATCAAATACATATCTTATTCCACAATTAACAGTAAGGAAAAAAAAATATCAAAAATATGCAACTTGGTCCATGGATCTTTCTTTATATGTTTTGAAATTTTAAAATTTCCCTGACTTTTTTTGAATTTCCCTGATTTCAGCATATCTTAAAAACGTTTCCCTGACTTTCGCTGACAATTTTTTTTCCCCTGGACTTTCCAGAAAGTTGGGAAAAAAACCCCTGTTATATTTTTATATATATATATATATATACTATATATATATATTATATATATATATATATATATATATATATATATATATATTATATATGTATAATATATATATATATATATTATTTTGCAACCTTTTTCCTTCTAGCTGGCGTTGTAACCTTTAAATCTTGGACTCGTTTCGAGCCTAATGGTAGCATCTAATCGCCTTTAGAAGTGCCAGCAAAAATGGTCTTTTTATTTATATTTCAGATTCAATCTTTGAGAGGAGTAGGTAGATAAAGAAATGATGTGATCAAAAAAACACCTAGGTATTGAAAGGAGTTTTTTTCTAATTTTTTTAAATTTTTACTTTGTAAAAATAGAATAAAAATATTTATCAAATCTAATTTTCTTTATCAAACGAAATCATAAAATAAATATTCATATAATATTTTTATATTCCTTTTCATCTATTCGCAGTTTTAATATACATATATTATACATATGGTGAAGCACTGGTCAAATATATTTCTTAAAATAGTAATCCCTTTATATTAAATAAAAATCTTCTTAAAAGTACATACAAGTATTCTTCTTTAAACAAATGACAATAAATAGTATTTCAAGTAGTCAATAAATTATGAGAAATAAATGTTCAATGGATTGAATAGAGCTACGGAGTGAGAGCTTCAAAAACAAAGATTATGCGCACTAAGTGTTCTAAGTGAGAGAATATTTCAATGTTTAATCAAATCGTTACCTGGTAATGGAAAATATATTTTCTTGTTCGCTTGTGAACAAATAGGCATTTAGAAATGGATCAAAGCTCATACAGGAGCAAAAATATAAGAAATAATCTACTCTTCTTGTGTAGAACGACAAATGTAAATCTTCAATAGTATAGTACCTATACTATGATACAGCCTATTCAATGGCTAGCAAACTACGTTGCGGAGAAATCTCAAATCATAGAGAAAAATATAATAATGCCTTTTAAAAGAATTTTCTTCACAAAACTCTTTTGTAAATAAAATTAAAATAAGCACAGTCACTTTATAGAAATATAAAACACAGTAAAATGTTACACAGGTAATTTAAATCTCACTTTTTATATTATAAACAGCGCGCACTTGTAACACTGCTACTCATCACCGAAGTCCAAGCTCTACTCCCGACACTTTGCTTTCAATTTTCTGTGGAAGCAAATTTTCACATCGTTCACTTTGGAACTTAAACTCTTGCTCGAATTTTAAAGTCTTTTTAAAAATTTAACAACCTCATAAATGCTTCCACTAAATATTTTTAAAATAAAACAAAATCGTAACCATACTTAAAAGTTATGGTAAAGAAGGTCCCCCCCCCGAAAAAATATGAAAATTTATGTAATAAATTTTCTTCCTACGTAATGATAATTACATCTATTTATTTAAAAACCAAATCCTAAATCATTTGAAAACTATTATACATAATTTACACATATAAATAATTACATAAAAGAAAACAACACTCCTCTCTTCAAACATTAAATGAAAGTCCTTCCTTCCATAATCGCATTTTCAAGTCTTTGGGCATTTGATTACTTA
Organism: Trachelipus rathkii; assembly: GCA_015478945.1. Lineage (NCBI taxonomy): Eukaryota > Metazoa > Arthropoda > Malacostraca > Isopoda > Trachelipodidae > Trachelipus > Trachelipus rathkii. The sequence goes on along the minus strand of JABUQX010105826.1, from coordinate 2,936 downwards.
AAAAAAAAAAATAATTAAGCATGACTAAAACACTTCAAATCCACTTATCAGATATCCCGAAGAACATCCCTTGGAAAAGCATGCAGAGAAAAACACCCAAAAAGAACCTATGAAACGGAATTAAGAACAGGAAGCTTCGTTATTCAAAGAAGAGTTATGATCGGAACGATCATGTATAGGAGTACTGTGCGAGATTTGAAACCTCTTGTTAGAACGTAAATTATATTTACACAAAAAAAAAACATTAATGGAAAATTTCCTACCGATTTCTCGTTAAAAATGCGAAAGTCGTTGACCCATTTAGAATACAGAACTGGATCAACTTTCTCAATACCAGGATCAAAAACTCGATTTTGGTCATTAGAACAACTACTTATATTCACTCGTAAGCGAATTATGAACGGTTCATTATTACCTACCTTTATATTTCTTTGAAAAACATGGAAACTTGCATAAAGTTCATTGAACCCTCGGTACCTGTGCTCGTACCAAACTTCAGAAGAAATTATCTGGCTAGGACAAAGTTGATTCATCCTACTATCTACTACCTTTCCGTTCGAAAAATTTAACTTAAAATTATGAGAGACAATCTGTACAAAATTAAAACTATTTTGATCGATTCGATCCAACCTTGAAGGATATTGATAGCAAACTTTACTCGGACTGAGTTTGTTACGAGCTTTAGAGAGAGCAATAACTTCGCTATCTTTCTTTGGAATGCCATGAACATCGGCATTATGTGGAAGATTAGGAATGGAATTTAAATTGGGATTGGGTATGTGGCTCTTAGAAATATTCTTCTCTACATCATTAAATCGATAAAAACTGTAAACTAATTCATAATTTAAAACAAACTTATTTGTGAATGAAGAATATTGAAGACAGGAGTTATTAAACAAGTCAGTAGTACTTCTACTTAGGAAGTTAATTTTACAATCTACTATATCCAGCTCTTTGTTTACGCACTTACCTATGACTATTTTAAAGTCTTTAAACACTTTCATGGTGCCACATAAATTTATTTGAGTTGCACAATAACTTACCTCCGTACGAGGAAACGAAGTTTTATGAGAAAAATAATCCTTTTCAGAAGGATCGACTTGACAATTTATACTATTTTCAAACGCTGCGGGTGCCTTTTCAAGGTTAATCAGAACATCACAAGGCCGATGATTTCTACCTCTTATAGAAAATCCCGCATATATACACTATCATCATATTGCCCATCTGAGGTATTGGATGCTCCGTCAGATCCTTGAAAATAATATGACTGCTCTGAAACGTCATCTTCGTCGATATTATATTCCCTATTTGAAGAAATACTTTTATATGGGTCACTACAAGAAGATATATGGAAACTATTTACATCTGCAAAATGATTAGAAGGCACCTTCTGGCCTTGAATATTTAAACAATTTTCACGACTTTCGTGAACTGGAGAACCAGTATTTGAACGAGAATTTTCTCTACTTACAGAGAAACTTAAAGATTGCTCCTGTGGAGAAAGATTTGAAACATATTCTGGGTCCAAATGAAGGATTTGATTTACAATATCTTCCCCTGCATATTTTAGCGAATGAGGAGAAATATCGCGACTTCGAGTCGCCTTGCTACGAGAATGAAAATTAAAATCATGAGAATGAGGTTGTATCTCATCATCGTCATGATGACTGACAAAAGAATTTGACTCATGCGATAGTTTCGCTGGGCGGATTGCCGAATTATCATAAAAATTTTGCGCATGGCGCGTATTCATAGCACAGTTATCTCGTCTAGACTGCAAAAAATTCGAACTTTCATCGTGAAATTCACCTTCACGGACTCTATAATTGACATTTATACTACTCACATTTGAGTTTGAAAAATAATTTGGGTCTAAAGAATCGACCTGAGATACGTGATGACGTTCATTATTTTGGAACGCACTCGGAGACGGATACTTAACTATTCTATCTCCGGGAGTTTGTGGGGAGTTTCTACCCGAAAATACCTGCCTATTCTGGACATTAGCATTATATTTATTACCCTTAACATACATATCTGACGAATCCCGAAAAAAATTTACCTGAGAATGATGCTTACGGTCGCTCCGACCTTGTGCAAAACCTTGTTTAGGACCTCTAGAAAACGAAGAATTAGAATGAACATTACCTTGATTACGAGAATATTTCTCACGTTCTTGAGGGGTTATAAACTTCACCCTATTCAAACTTTGAGGGGAAAAGGGATTCCAAATAGTATTCACGCAGTTTCTTTGAGAACCGCGCAAATGTTGGGCAAAACACAATGAACAAAAATGGTCATAGATGCACTCAGAAGTATAGTGACCATGGCGCTCGCACCTCTTGCAAAAGACGTTACTTCGTGTGTCTTGACGTCTCGGAGACGGAGACGGAGATTTTGGAGACGAAAAAGATTGATATGAAAAAGTATTTTCGGCAGGATAAGCCTGATGAGACGATTGTGACAACTCATTTTCTTCAGATTGAGTTGTATATACTGGAAAATTATTATTAAAATTAGACGTTTTCCCCGAAGAAGATGCAACCTTACCACTATTAATAACTTGGCTCTTCTTTAGATAGCTTTGTATCTGTTGCGGTATCGAATTAGAAATGGAGAATTCCTCATTCAGAATCCTCTGGAATTGCGGCTTGGCATTTATATACAAAGAAGAAAATAATAACAACTTACGTTGTTCTGGAGTAAAATCCACTCCATGTATCATCGACGACGAATCTAAAAACAACTGTAATGCCTTTTGAGACTCTGTAAGGTACTCAGGGAGTGAGTGATGAGAGTTCCACTTCACGTCAATAAAATCTTTAAAAGCCTCGAAAGAGCTCTTAGAATTAAGGGGGTCCAGACATAATGATAAATCAGTCTTGAACTGAAGCCAAGAAGTAGCTTGAAACAATTCTGGAGTAGATAATATA
>JABUQX010105825.1:40000-49897 GCA_015478945.1 Trachelipus rathkii | reverse complement strand
CTCTTTTGACGTGAAGAGCCTAGATGATGCTCCTCATACTTCTGGCAGCTTGAGTTAATTAAATCACAACAGATATACATGAAATCAAATTTAATAGCTATATCTCATTTATCATTCTATAAATTCCTAAATAGATACTGTGAAAGGTATCTACTTATATACGGAATCACGCCCGAAATTAATCATTGTCATTGTTTTCAAACTACTTACCAAATTGTGAACAAATAATAATAATAAAATAATAATAATAATATAATAATAATAATAATAATAATAAATAATAATAAAGTAATTAAAGTATAATAATAATAATTAATAATTAAATAATAATAATAATAATAATAATAATAAATAATAATAATAATAATAATAATAATAATAATAATAATAATAATAATAATAATAATAATAATAATAATTAATAATAATTAATAATAAATAATAATAATAATAATAACTAATAATAATAAAAAAATATAATAATAATAATTAATAATAATAATAATATATAATAATAATAATAATAATAATAATAATAATAATAATAATAATAATAATAATAATAATCTTGCAAATTAGCCCAAATATTGAATCGTCTTCACTTCACATAACAAATCTTATACTTTAATGACATTTTGTACATAATGTGCGATCAATAATTAAAATTAAGGTAAATTTCATTAACTTCAAAAAATATTATATCTTTGTAATCTTAATATTGTCTGTATTTTAAATTTTAAAGCCTTTGTAGCTATCTGTTATGATCATAATTAACATTTAATATGATCACTTAAATGGTTCAAGTTTACGTTGTGTGATTCAATCCATACTATGAATTTGTAAAAGTACAGAATTAATTGCTTGCGTCCTCATAGGTTTTTATCTATATGTAAATCGCCCTTGATACTAAAAAGGTTCCCACCTACTGAAAATAACCATATATATATATATTATATATATATTATATATAATATATAATAATAATATATTTAATATAGTAATATAATATTATAATATATATTATTAATTATATTTATATATATATATATATATATAATATATGAGAGGTTTAAGGCATGGCTTTTCGTCGAGAGAATGAAACATTTAGAGAGAGGGAGATATGTTTGTGGCAGGAAGATAAAAAAATTTATAAACTCCTAAATCATAAATATTTTATCATTTTCATTTCCTATTTTAATAAAAAATTTTAACTTCGAAATTATATTAATCAAAAAAATATTAGTATTTTTACATGAAATGAAGAGAGCAGCAACAAAACTCTAGTAAGTCATTATAACGATAAACATTCAAAAATGATAAATTGATAGCACGTTTAACAAATAGTCTTGAGAGGAGGCGAACCAAAATATCAAAGTTGATATTTCGCTAATTTTAATATGCTAAGACAAAATTTGACAATTTAAACAGTGAATAGGCAATTGCTAGTGTATCCTAATGGAGAGTATACCAAGTGCGCTGTGTGCCTTTTAACCCCTTGGGGAGATGAATAAAACTCTGCGTGAGCACTCAGAAGCCGTCACGTTGAAGGATAGCCTGCTCAAAGCTCGAAATCCTTCCATTCCCCATCTATGCTGACCCAGAATATGGACAAAAGCACGTTAATAAAGTAAGAATAAGAAGTGACTCTTCAAAAAAAGCTGCAATGATGGAACCCCATAACTTAATTGTGTTTTTCCCATGAATCTACCAGTACGTCACTCCCATTATTGGGGGAATCTGTCGTTAATAAGAATAATAATAATAATAATATAAAATAATAAATAAATTTAATAATAATAAATAATAATAAAATAATAATAATAATAATAGAGTTAATAATTTAATAATACAATAAATAATAATAACATAATAAAAATAATAATAAATAATAAGGAAATAACAATAATAATAACAATATTAATAAACATTAATATATATATATATATACTATATATATAGATATATATTATTATATATTATATACTATATATATATATATATATTATAATATAGAATAAACTATTTATATAATATATATATATATATATAAATATATGCTAATTTACATATATATATATTATACTATTATAAAAATAATAGATATATATATATTAATATATATAACTAATATATAATATATATATATATATATATAATAATATATTGTAATATAATATATATATATATATATATAACGATATATATATTATACAATATATATATATAATATATATATATAATATATATAGATATATACATATATATATATATATATAATAATATACCTATATATATATATATATAATATATATTATATAATATATAATATATATAATCAATAATATATATATATAAATAATATATATATATATATTATATATAATATATATATAATATATATAATATATATAAATTGTTGAATTGAAAATATATTAGTGAGGTCGATATGGATTAATAGATAATAATAATAATAATAATAATAACAAATAATTAATAATATAAAAAATAATAATAATAATAATAATAATAATAATAAAATAATATAATAAAGTAATAATAAAATAATATAATAATAATAATAATATAAAATAATAATATGAAAATAAATAATAATTGAATAATAATAATAATAAAAATATTAATAATAATAATAATAATCATTAAATAATAATAATAAAAATTATAATTTAATAATAAATATATTGTTATAAATATATATAATATATATATAGTATAATATATATTAATATATATATAATTAAGTCATATATATATTAATATATATATAATATATATATATTATATATAATATATATATATATTTATATGTTTTGTGTATGTATATGATATGTATTCTTGTATGTTATGTGTATGTATTATGCATGTAATAATGTTTTATTTAGATTTATTTATATAAAGCGTCCGATAGCTTAGGTAGAGCACTCGCCAAATAAAGCGAGATGTCCAGAGTCCCACATGTCGGGAGGGAGATTGTGAGCTATCTCTCCTTGGCTTGCTTGCCTGCTGAGACTAAAACGAAAGGCCTTCTGCCCGTGACGTAGTTGTTTATCTGATATATATATATATATATATTATATAAAATATATATATATATATATATATATATATTATATATCATATTATATATATAATATAAATATAGTATTATATATATACACCCAGCCTCCCGTCACGAAATGCTTCCCAGTTATTCTTCAAAAATTCTTATTTATATTGCTACTCAAGCATTGTCTTTGAGCTGTTACAAACAATGTATTCTATAAAATTATTGATATTATTAATATATTTTTATATTATTAATTATTATTCCATATATTATTATTATATTATTATAATTATTATATTATTATTGAATTACTATATTATTATTATTATTATCTATTATTATATTCATTCATTATTATTATTATATTATTACTATTATTATTTATTATTATTATTATTATTATTTTACAGGAAGATAGTCGCACTCGAAGCCTTGCGAGTATCTCCCATTGGGCTTTTGTTTTGTAGGGTATATCCCATGACATTCCAGTGCCCAATGGTCCGCCTTTCTCTTTTGCGCTCCATATCCACAGTTTTCTACTACAATAACACCTTTTCAGACCCCTGTGTGAGGGGGAGAAAGAAAAGAATGCCCAGAGCGTATGTTCTGGTGTCGTAGAGGCGGCTAAAGGGACAGTAGTAGTTGGGTCGGATACTCGGTACCAATTATATCTTGCCAGAAATGCTAATGTATGGCCCTCGGAGGAGACGTGATCGCCTTTAGCTTTACCTTATAGTCTTTCGGCGAAAAATAGCACTGAATCTTCAATGGGTACAAGATGTCAGAAGTAAATGTTGAGGAGAAGAGAGAGAGGATGATTGATGTATGAAAAGGAGCGGGGAAGATATGGTGTGGTGTGAAATGTGAGTGTGCTGGAGTGGAAAGGAATGAGAGGGGGAGAGAAGGAGGTTGCGATTCTGTATGAGTTGATCTGTGGCATCTGAGCTATGGTAGATTTGTATGCATAAGTACAGGAATCTAAATGGTTAAATTTAAAGTTGAAAAAGCCAAGTATGTGTGGTTGTGAATATGCCCCATCTGAGGTGATGTTAAAGAGAGAGTATTTTCTGGATAATCTTAATGAATGTTTGGATTACTGATGAGTAGGCAGCTTCAGACAGATTGATTGTGGTTGGGAACCCTATTAGTTGATATGGGATCAAAAAAGGTATGTACTGGAGGAAAATGAGAATGGGAGAAGGTATGGATTTTTCTAAGGGGAGAGGTATGTGTGTAAGTTAATACCATCTTCAAACACAAGAGTAGTTCATAAGTATACTAGATTTGGTGTAGGTAGAGAGATAGTATCGATATGAAAAAGTATGATTGATTTTGCCTTGGTGAAGAAGGGGTGATGTTGAAGTATGTTATGATGTAAATCAGTGCGAGGAGTCGCAGTTACAGGTATGCGGCATATTATCGATCATTTTATGTTATATTTATGTAAAAATTAAGATAGAGATGTCTTGTATGGAAAGGAATGTGAAAGGAAGAAGTGCGAAGAATTAGAGTGAAGAAGTTAATGCAACAAAGTAATATAGCAAAGTGCAGTATTTAAGAGCGCTATGCTAAATCAACGAGATTGACTGAATTGGAGCTAAGATGAAACTGACGCATATTGGAACTCAAATGAACGGAAGCGTGTACCTTAGATAGCTCATAAAGAAAGCATGAGATGTCTAAAGTAGAAAGTAGAATATTAACAGGTAATTGGTGGAATATCAGAGGTGACTGCAAGCGCGTCAAAATAAAAAAAAAAATACGAGGCGTGGCTTGATATGTCAGCGTAAAAACTGGCCAAGGTCATCGATTATAAGTCTCAAAGGAAAGGTTCTTGAACTCTAATATAAGGAGAAAAAAGAAAGACTAAAGAGTTGCATTCGTAGAAGCAACAAATGCAAGGTACAATGAACAGTTGAAGGAGAGAATGGCGGATTACAAGGAATTAGGGAAGCTCTTTTGGAAGGAAGCCGCGACAGAGCGGTAAGAATGAGAAATAAGGTAATCTGTACACAGATATAATGCAATAGATAGTTATTTTTCATAATGATGAAAATTGATTGAGGAGAGGTCAGTAAGAGGGAAACACTTTTAAAAATCTGCACTAACATTGGCAGTAATGTAAGAGTGAATAGTGAAACTTGTTGGTTTGATGGTGCCTAAGAAGAAAATAGAAATTTTAGGGATTGATTTTATAATTATTTAAGGAGTAGAGTAAACTGGGGTGATAGTTTTAAATGTTGAAGAAAGTGTAACAATTTGAACAGCATTAGATGACCGTATACTTGGTAAATGATCAAGTAATTGGAGACGAGTATGAAGTCACTTGAGCAGAGACGCACGCTCTGTAACAGAGTGTTTACTCCTTGCGAAGAGTATTTATTCCTTGCGCAGAATGCAGCTAGTACTATTGCTCAGAGAGCACATATTCCTGCGGGCATAGCTGGAAAACTGTTCAAGAAACTATAGGAGAATGAGTTTATTGAGTGTTCATAGAAAGACATTTGCTTGTATTTTGTCGATAAGGTACGTCAACTGACTGAGGAAATCTGATCGATGTGAAGAACAAGGGTGCATTTAGAAGTGTAGAGGATATGTGGATCAAATTATTTAAATTTGAAACAAGGATTGAGAAAAATGAGAGAGAAGAAGGCTAAATTTTATTTAGTTTTTAGGATATGAAACAGGCATAGTATTAATCGGGAAGCTCTGTGGCAGGTGTATTGATATATGGTGTTGGTTGTAGGCTTTACAATGGAATCAAAAGTATGATTATGACGATAGTGAAGTGTGGTTAAGAATAAATGGTTAAAAGTATGATTTTATAACTGAATAATGTCAGATGAGACATACGAAGTGTTATGATCCTATTGATTATCTTCCAATTTGTATATAGATAGGGATTATGAAGAGAATTAGAGGTAGAGATTGCCAGGTAAGGTGTTAGAATGTATGATAATTGATAGATATTGTGAGGTGTGGCCTACTTATATAGCGAGAAGGATAAATTGTTTGTGTGTCTCTAATCTAAGGCACAAGTTGAGGACAATTGGTTAGAGGGGTTTGGCGCGGGTGTGTGATGAAAAGGAGTTGCTTGAAAGTAAACGTAGATAAGAGTAAGTTATCGTAGTGAGTGAGGAGTGCTGCGGTGTGAAGCGGTTGAGATGAAGGAGCAAGCTGAAACAAGTGTCTACGTTATATATTTAGATATTGTTGATGAAAAGATCGGATATGCAAGAAGGTAATAAAAGTTTTGAATGGTAGGACAGGTGGACTATCAATTAAATCACTTGGTGGATGTGAATGACTAAGTCTCTAGGCGCTAGGGTCTTGTGTGAGGGTATGTTTTACCTTGTTGTTAATGTTAGTAGTGAAATTAATGCGGAATAAGAAAGAGGTATAGACTCTAAAGTACAATGTATTCAGATGACCATCTTAGGGGGCGTGTATGTGAAAGAATTGATAAACATCGAGAATGAACGCATTAAGATTGTGTAGTGTGAAAGAAAGAGTAAATGAGAGAATAAATAGAGTACAGGGAGATAGATGTTTCCTGTTCATATGAAAAGATGGAATAGAGTCGTTGGAAATGACAACGGGGAGTAAATGTAGTGTGCTGGGAATCGACCTGCTGTAGACCGAAGAAAAAGTTGGATGAGTCGGCAAAGGAATGCGCTGAAGGATTTATATTATTATATAACTTATATAAATATATATATATAAGAATAATATATAATATATATATATATATATATATATATATATATATATAATATATATACTATATATATATATATAAATATATATATATAATATATACTATATAATATATATATATATATATAATTATTACTATATATATATAATTTATAAGGATTTATTGATTTGGTATTGAAAAGATTTTAACTCGTGTATTTATTCATCGTCAAACGATTCTTTTGCGGCGACAAATTTAAATTTAATTCATAAAAAAAATAAAATGAAATTTTAATTAGAAACACTTTTCGATCCCCCTTTTTTTGACAAAGGGGGAGAGGGGGGATGCAAAGCAAAAAAATAAAAAATAAAAATAAAAAAATAATGAAATAGTAATAATGAAAGTTTTAAATTTGCCAAAATTTGTATTTCAAATTTGATAAATTTTTAAAAAATTATTTAATATTTTTTAGCCATTTTCATTTTATTGATTTATAATTTATAAAACTCTTTTTTATGTATATATTTCTTTGTGTTGGAAATTATGAATATGTAAGTGTGTATGTATATATTTTTATATTCGTGTGTGTACGCAGAGCCGGTTTCGTGCTATAGCGAAGTAGGAGATCATTGTAGTCAAAATTTTCAATAAAAATGTTTTGTGAAAAATGGCTGTTAAATTCATAAAAAAAAATTAATCTTATAAATTTCTTTAATGTATCTTGTAAAGTAACTATTAATGGGCCTCCATGCCACCCATTTTTGCAGTAAATGTCTCTCGTCAGGATGTAGATGAATTTTGTATTAACTAATATATATTTTTTTGAGACATTTTGGGCCACAATTTAAGTTGCAAATACCAATATATATATTATATATATATAATAATATATATATAATTTACCAATTATTTATATTGTATTTTCTATATAATAATATAAATATATATATATATAATATACAAATAAATATATTATATTAATATATATAAATATTATATATATATATATATATATATAGAATTGTATTTATGTATATAAGTATGTTTGTTAGAATATTTTGATGAATTTATAAATATAAGAATGTATAAATTAAGATGTAAACAGATTCAATTTTGTTTAATATTTCTTTCAATATGCAATATAAATTTTCTTCATAATTTTTAAAATTATATTTACAATTATAAAATTATCTTAATACTGATTCGCTTAGACTTGTGTCAGAAGAAGTGGACAAACAACTCAACATAATTTATTGACCTTTTTATTTAGAGCTGATCTTAATATTAAACTTCGTAATAAAATTTTTTATTTGTCAACCGCAGTACTATTTCAGGTATAGAAATCCTCACAAGATGGTTATAAACTGATAAGATTTTAAAAAAGATAAAGCTTATATCTTAAGCTTGTTTATTGGTATCTTCTGAGTGGTCGATTTTTGACAAATTTTTGTGTCTTTCCTTCTAGGTGAGATGAGCCTTTGAAAGCTTTGGTCTTTGTGGTAGGGAAAAGGTCGAAGGTGTGAAAACTGGGTGAGGCTTCTTAAAGCCCAATCTGACTGGAAGAGGTCTAGCAAAGGGAGCATCGGCTTGAATTCTATATCTTGACAAGGCAAGCTGGTAGTAGCAAAGAGTTTTGAAAAATGGCAACTTGTAAATGTCTAACTTGATCCGCAGGTTCAAGAATATAGAGAAATCCATAACATTTGTCAGTCAAGGGGAGACCCCATGGTCTCCCTGGGGGGTTTGCTGCTTTGATATGAGTGGGTCTTTGAAATGAATTGTTCTCAAGTAAGTTATTAATCCATTTTTCGATTAGTGGAGAGTGACTGATTCATTAAAGAAGTGCAGAAAGAACGGAGAAGACTATGTAGAGTTCTTTTGTGGTATAGTGAACCCTCAAAAGTTGTGTGACGGTTTCTCACACGAATTTGATTCAATCAACACACCTACATCACTCTAATATATGATAGAATAATCCTAGAATTTATATAATAATATATATATATATAATATTATATATATACTTACTATATAATAATATAATATATATATATACCATATATATATATAATTATATATATTATATAATATTATAATACATATATAATATATATATATATATATATCATATATATATATTACCGATAATATATATATATAATATATATATAGAATATTATTATTAATATTTATATATATATTATGTTATAGTTTTATATGATATTTTTTATAATATATATATTATCTTCATGGTTAGATGTCAGAATCCTAATATAGTATATATTATATATCTATATATTATTATTTATATATATTTATATTATTTATAATATTATTGGTTCATATACTTATATTAATTATCAGAATTCAAACACACCTACACCCACTCACACTATAAAATATATAATATATATATATAAAAATATGATATATATCATATTACTATAATATAATATTAATAGATACCACTAGGTACTAAATTATATAATTTATAGATATATATTTTTCTTTCTTTTATTTTTTTTTTATATATATATTATTTAATATTATATGATGCGACTCCTAACACTCGTATCTTGCTCGAGCTTTAGATGATTAGCATTATGAATACTATCAATCCTTTTACCATCATCTATAATTCTAGGATAATATAAGCGTGAAGCGCTGCAAAAAATGCTCATATGAATTAGATATACGACCAAAGGTTTAAGAATGAGTAAAATTTATTGTAAAAGCTAAAGGTAAGATGTATAAAGAATCATCGATTTTACATAATGCTAATTTTCAATCTCATTGAAAAAGCATTATTCGTGCCCAATCGAATAGTCGGAAGATGCGTACTGAGAATTACTCTATATATAAATGATATGATATAAATAATTACTCATGCATATCTTAGTTACATTTTGATGTTGTCATTCTCTTTAAGTATAAATAGGGAGAAACTATTTATTTTATTTTAAATTTTATTTTCAACGTTATAATATAAATATAAAATATATAATATATATAATATAATATTATATAAATATAATATATATATATAAAATAGATATATATATATATAATATAATATATATATATATATATATATATAAATAATTAATAATAAATAATATAATAATATAATTAT
>JABUQX010105825.1:32500-35000 GCA_015478945.1 Trachelipus rathkii | reverse complement strand
TGTAATGTTAAAAATATTATGAGTTTAAATGCAAGTTAAAAATATGAGTTAAAGGCAAGTAAAGCAACGAATAGAAACAAAAAGCATACTAATCCCTCTTGTGCTATTGTAACACCTCTATGATTACTATTACTGCTATAAGGTATTAAAATAGTTAATAAATATAGAAGTTAAAGCAGTAAAACAATGAGTTAGCAGAGAAGCAGTTTTAAAACAAAAGCCATACTAATGCCTCTTTGAATGTAAAACACCCTCTATTGATTTACTGATTTACTGCCTTTTTGTATGTAAAAACATAAAAATAATGGAGTTAAAGCAGTTAAAACTATGAGTTAAAGCAGTTAAAACAGTAAAACAAAAGTAACTAATCCCCATTGTTGCTATTAACACCTCTAGCTATTTATCTGATTACTGCTTTAAAAGATCTGTTAAGTATATGTTTTAAAAAATTCGTACAATTGTAGTAAATAAAAATGATTTATATGGCAACCACTCTGGCTTTTCTTCTACATTCAATTTTTAAAAATTATAAATTAAAAAAGTATTAAGAGTAAAAAATATAACAAGGAAACAATAATGTAATAAAAATATGAGTAAATAATAGGTCTGTAAGAGTTCAGTTTAGGAATCGCGATAAATGTTTTTTAATAAAAATGTAAGTATGAAATAAAAAATGAATGACTCATATATATATATTTTCATTCGCGCGGAAATATTCGCCTGCGGGCGCACGCGCGGGCGGGACGCGGAAATATTGCGCGTGCGGGCGCCCGCGGCGGCTGTTACGCGAAAATATTGCGCCTGTGCGCGGCGCCGGCGACGCATAGGAACCCGGCAGGTCGACGGCGCGGCGGCTGGATCCTGTCTTTGCGCCGGAGGGGCGCATGCGCGCCGTGGTGAAACACTTATGATCTAGGTAGACATCAATATTAGCTTTGTTCTAGGCTCAGGGGTTGGGAACCATCAAAGATGAACAATCAAAAAAATCTGAGTCATCAAAAAAGCTACAAAAATGAACCGACAAAGCTGACTTCATCAAAGATGAATCATCAATATAGGGGTATCAAAAGTAAGACTGCATCAAAGATGATTCATCTATAAGACATGAACCATTCAAAGCTGAGGTATCAAGTAGCATCAAAGACGAGGTACCGAAAATATCGAGCGTGCTGGTCAGTGTAAGCTGTAAGTGTATCGTGTGGAGTGTTAATGATATATGGCTATTGTAAGGTGTCTTATGTGAGGTTATTTGCGTTATAAGGTCATAGGTAAGTGAAGTGTAAGTGTCTATGGGTAAGTGTAAGTTCTATGCGGAAGTGTAAGGTTATGGTAAGTGTAAGGTTATGGTGAGTTAGTGTGTGTGGTGGTGTGTAAGCGTAGTGTAAGTAAACTGTGTATAAGTGTCTTATGGCTGGGTGTATGTGTGTTATAAGTTCATAGGTAGTGTGTGTGTGTGCAAAATATATATTGATATATATATATAATATATATATATATATATAATATATATATAATATATAATATAATATATATATATAATAATATATATAATATATCATATATATATATATATATATATATAATTTCGTCTATAAGTGTTAGAAAAAGACTAAAACTCATAGTAGGAAGCGATCCGTAGCAACTTGTAATATTACACCAATCGATTTCCTCATACCTTATAACGCCTAGGGTATACACCCATATTTAGGGCTATTCTAGGCTACAGTGAGGCATTTAGAAAAAGGCACTAATGGTGTCACCTCATTAGGGCACTATCTATTGTCACCACTTTTGGATATCATTGACACGTCACTTGGCACCATTTGCATCTCAATTGCACTCATTGGCACCACCTGGCATCCCACCGGCACTCGTCTTAATACTCATAAACACTAATAGAAACATTCATATGTACTCACTATACGTGATTGGAACCCATCAAAAAATGTACTAACCCATTCATAAATGTACTGAACCATAGTAATGCTGAGATCACAATATTAGATGCCATCAAAAGACTTGACACCATCAAAGAGATGAACCCCAGAAGATACGTCATCAACACGTTGAGCCATCAAAGTGAGCCATCAAAAGATGATATCAAAAAGATGATTCAATCCAAAGTGTGAGGCCATCAAAGTGGACATCAAAGCTGAGAGGATGATCAAAGTCTGCAAAGGTGTGAGTTTAGTATGTGGTTTAATTTGTACTTTTATTTAGCCTTCAATTGTGAAGTGTGTCGTAAACAAAGTGTGTGTGTGGTTAAGTTGATATTTTTGTAGTTAAGTGAATAGGCTAGTGGTAAGTGCTATGAGTGAGTGTAAGTGGCGTATAAGTGTCATAGTGTGTATGTATGTGTATGTGTTGTGAGTTGGTTGTGTGTGTTATTATTATTGGTGTAGTGTGTTTGTGACGAACCGCTGTATGGAAATAAGTTTAGGACAAGATCCATAAATCATAGGTCAGTACATAATCATGACTCTCATGTTTAAGGTAGACA
>JABUQX010105825.1:12500-22500 GCA_015478945.1 Trachelipus rathkii | reverse complement strand
TGTTACAGTGAGTGGTGGAATGAAGAGGTGATGCTGTTAAAAGTAATAAAAAGAGGCGTGGATGAACGAGGCAGAGGTTGAGGTTGAAGGCATTGATGAGGTTTCAAAAGAAAGATTTATTGAATTATATAAGGAGGAAAAAAGGAAGACTAAAAGTTGCATACGTAGGAGGAAAAATTAGGTAAGTGAACAGTTTGAAGGAGGATGAATAGAAAACTTACAAAGGAATAGGGAAGCCCTTTTGGAAGGAAGCGCGAAAGGTTAAGAATGAGAATAATTGGATTTTTCCTAGAATAGTGAATAGGTATGGTGCTCTTGTAACTGATGAAATGGATGTGAGGAGAGTGTGGAGGGAACACTTTCAAAAATCTGCATAACATTGACAGTAATGAAGAGGTGATAGTGAATATGTGTGGGTTTGATGGTGCAAGAAGAAATAGGTATTTTGGGGTATGAGGTAATTAAATAGATGGAATTACTGGTGAAATGATCATGAATGGAGGCGAGATGGTGATTGAGTGGATTTGGAAGACGTATAAGAAAGCTTTATGGATATTAGTTCCGAGGGATTTGAGGAGAGCAGTAATAGTACCCTTATTTAAGTGTAAGGGGCATAAGGGGAGCTGTAGGAGCTATAGTTTATTGAATGTTGTAGGAAGATATATGCTGGTATTTTGGTCGAAAGAGCACGTCGAGTGACTGAGGGACGATTCGTGAAAAACGAGTGCATTTAGAAGTGGTAGAGGATGTGTAGATCAAATTTTTACGTTGAAACAAATTATTGAGAAAATGAAAGAGAAGAAGAATATATTGTATTTAAGTTTTATGAACTTGCAACAGGCGTATGATAGGATTAATAGGGAAGCTCTATATCAGGTGTTAGTGATATATAGTGTTAGTGGTAGGCTTCTGAATGGAATCAAATGAATTGGTTTTATTTTTTTTTTAATAGCGGAGTGAGACAGAAATGTGTTATGTCTCCTTGGTTATTTAATTTGTATAGGATGGAGTTATGAAAAATGAAAAAATTAGAGGTAGGGGTGACAGAAGAAGGTGTTAGAATGATGGAGAATGGAAGAGAGAGGAGGATGCTCTACTTATTATATGCGGATGATTTTGTTTTGTGTGACGAATCTGAAGAGTTTGAGAGAATTGGTAGAGAGGTTTGAAAGTAAATGTAGATAAGAGTAACGTTATGGTAGTGAGTGAGGGGAGTTTCCTGCGTGAAGTTATGTTAGATGGTGAGCAAATGGAACAAGTGTCTGAGTTTAAATATTTAGGATATATGTTGGCTGAAGAGGCAATGGATGATGTAGTGTAGTAGGAAAGTTGTGTAATGGTTGGAAGGTGGCTGGTACATTTAAATCCTTGGTTTATGTAAAGGGACTAAAGTCTTGAGTGCTCTAGCGATTTGCATAAGGGTATGTTTTTACTTTTGTTAATATATATAGTAGCGAAACTATGGTCTGGAATAAGAGTTACAGATTTAAGGCACAATGTGTTCAGATGGACAATCTTAGGGCGTGCAAGGTGTGAGAAGAATTGATAAAATGAGGAATGAATGCATCAGGGAGTTGTGTGGTGTGAAGAAAGGCGTAAATGAGAGAATTAACGGGATTATATTGAGATGGTTTGGCTATGGGAAGGATGGATAATAGTCGGTTTGTTAAGCTGATGTTTAGTGGTGAGTGTGCTGGGAATCAACCGGCTTTTAGACCGAAGGGAAAGTGGATTGAGTCAGTAAAATAAGGTCTGAAGGAGAGGAATGTGAGTTGTAGAGGCGAGAAGAAAGGTGTATAATAAGAGTGAATGGCGGGGTTGTGTGAGGGGGTATGGTCGTGGGCTTAGCCCAGGGTAAGAATCCCACATTGACAGATACCAAAGGAGGGTCCGTCGCAGTCTTGTGAAATCCTAGGGAGGGATTTTTGCTGAACTGCGACGCGTTTCTCAACTTAAAGGTATAAATGAGGATGTAAGGGCGGGTGCTTTCTTTTCGACTTGCGTCATGTTCTTCTACTACTTTTCTGTTTCCGGTGTATGCGACTCACCACATCCCCATCTGGGAAGTAAATGATTATATATATAACATATTCTGATTTATCGTGTTCTGTTATTTATATATATATATATATATATATATATATATATATATATATAATATATTATATATATATACTATATATATATATATATATAGGAAGTACATAAAGGTGGAAAAATTAGATGAGACAATGTGTAAGAAGGGATTTAGGAGGGGTATGGAGGATAGGTGGAGGACGTGAGAGGGACGGAAATTAGGGAGGTGGAGGAGGAGTGGACGAGATTTAAAGAGACAATTTGTGAAGAAGGCCAGAAGGATATGTGGAGTAAAATAGGTGGGAGGCAAGTAGAAGGAAAGGAAGTGAATGGTGGAGTGAGGAGGTGAAAAGAGTTGGTGAAAAAGAAAAAAGAGGTCTATGAGAAATGGAGCCGGGAACGGAGAAGGTTTAGATGGAGGAACCTAACAAGGCTTAGAGTGAAGCAAGAGAACCGGTTTAGAGGGCGAGAGAGAAATGCAAATAATGAATGGTGTAGAAAAGTGGCAGAAAATTTTGAAACAGGGAGCAAGATATTCTGGAAAGAAGTATAAAAAGGGGAAGGAAGCGATGGAGGGTTTAGGAGAGAGGTTTAAGGGAGGGGAAGGGGAATGGATAGGAGGGAAGGTAAGGTGAGGAAAAGATGGGGGGAATATTTTAGAGGATTAATTGAATGAAATGGTGGAGAGATGAGAGGATGTACCAAGAGGTTGAGGATGGGGGAGAATTGGGGCGGCGTAAGGGGATATGGAATACGAATGGAAGAAATTATTAGGGCGTTAACTAAAGGAAAAAAAAGGAAGTCCACAGGTCCTAGATGGTGTGCAGTTATGGAAATGTTTACAGATGGGAGGCAGAGCGGGTGGACGGAATGGCTGTATAGGTTTAGTAAATTTTATGTTGGAGGAGGGAGAGGTTCCACAGGAAACTGGGAAGGATGGTTGTTGGTTCCCCTGTTAAAGGGAAAGGGGATAGGATGGAAGTGTGGGAATTATAGAGGTATTTTGTCTTTTGAGTGTAAGTAGGGAGATAGTGTAATGGAGAATACTAAATTGAGAGGTGAGAGATTTTAACGGAAGAGAGATGGGGAAAGCACAAGGAGAATTTAGGGTGGGAAGGGGGTTGTGGATCAAGTATCCACAATGAAAGATGCTTGTGGGAAAGGTATAGAAAAGAAGGGAAAGTTAATGGGTGGTTTTTTAGATCTGAAAAAGCATATGATAGAGTGAAGAGGGGGGAATTATGGAAGGTGCTGGAGGAATATGGAGTAGGGGGTATTAGGTAAAGTATTAGGCCTTTTATAGAATAGCAGAATGTGTGTGAGAGTATTAGGAAGGGAGAGTGAGATGTTTGGGGTAAGAGAGGGTTGAGACCGGGATGTTAATGTACGTGGCCTTTTCAATTTATTTTTATGAGAGTGTCTGCGAGGAATGCATGAGGAGGGGAGAGGGGTGGAGATTGATGATAGGGGTGATAGATGGGAAGTGAACATGATACTATTTGCGGATGATACTGCTTTAGTGGCGAAGAATTCAGAAGGGCTGTAGTATTTGGTGAAGGAGGTTGAGAGAGTGTGTGGACAAAAGGGTCTTAAGATAAATCCAGGTAAGAGTAAAAGTGTTAGTGTTTGAGGAGGAGGAAACAGATGAGGGGATGGGGTTAGAGATTAGAGTAGGAGGTGTAGTATTAGAAGAAGTAAAGGTTTTCAGATATTTAGGGATAGATTTGGGTAAGGAAGGAGGGATGAAGGAAGAGATAGATCACAGAGTAGGAGAAGGAATGAGAGCATTGAGTGGTCTGAGGGAATTATGGAAAGGGGGGATTTATCACATAAACTTAAGATAAGTATGTTTGAAAAAATTTTGTGTCCAGCGGTCACTATATCGGGTGTGAAAACCTGGGGGTTGAATGCTTCAGGTCCCAGAAGAAGTGAGTGTTTGAGATGAAAGGGTTGAGAGCGTATGTGGGGTTAGTAAAAGAGAGAGGATTATAGGAATAGGGTGATAAGAGAGAGATGTGATTGGAAGAATAGTTTGTGGACAAAAGGGGCTTAAAAAAAATCCAGGTAAGAGTAAAGTGTAAGTGTTTGAGGGAGGAGGAAACAGATGAGGGGATGGGGTTAGAGATTAGTGTAGGAGGTGTAGTACTGGAAGAAGTAAAGGTTTTCAGATATTTAGGGATGGATTTGGGTAAGGAAGGAGGGATGAAGGAAGAGATAGATCACAGAGTAAGAGAAGGAATGAGAGCATTGAGTGGTCTGAGGGAATTATGGAAAGGGGGGATTTATCACATAAACCTTAAGATAAGTATGTTTGAAAAATTTGTGTTTCCAGCGGTACTAATATGGGTGCGAACTGGGGTTGAATGCTAAGGTCCAAGAGAAGTTGGAAGTGTTTGAATGAAAGGGTTGAGAGCGTTATGTGGGGCTTAGTAAAAGAGAGAGGAATTTAGGAATAGGGTGATAAGAGAGAGATGTGGATTGGAAGAATGGTTTGGTGAGAAGAGCGGAGAAGGGAATGTTAAGAATTGGTTTGGCATCTGGAGAGAATGGAGGAACAGAGGGTGGTTAGGAGAGTTTGGAAGGCGGAGGGGATAGGAAGGAGAGGAAGGGGGAGACCAAGAAGAAGGTGGATGGATGGAATAAAGGAAATGCTGGAAGAGAGAGGGATGAGGGTGGAGGAAGGTAGGGTGTTGGCGAGAGATAGAATGGAATGGAGGAGGTTGGGTGAGGGCGAGATGAAGGAAATAGGGAAGCTGCACGTACCACTACCCCCGCTTAAGCGGGAATAAGTGTTTGTAAAATAATAATAATAATAATAATAATAATATATATATATATATATATATATATATATATATATATATATATATATATATTATTATATTATATATATAATATTATATATATATATATATATATATATATATATATATATATATTGTAATTTAGTTTATCTTGACATGCAGTAAACTTGCAACTCATTATTAATCATTATCTTTTAAAAATAAAGCGTTTATAATGAGCATGATGAAGCTGTAATATAATGAGGCTGTCAGCCTGAATGTATATCAAAACATTTTTAGAATGTCGGACAGTTAAAACAAAGCGTTTCTAGATCGCGCAATTACTAACTAACGCGCCTATTTGTTTTAAATCTTTATTTTAAAGAACATATGAAGAAGTATTGATTATTAGAAGAAGAAACAAAGTATTCAAGGAACTCTTCAAGTTAAAGATAGTTAAAGAGCCAAAGAAAAACCTTTTTTTTTTCTTGATGTAAATTAAAGTTGAATATTTAAGTAGTCTTTCCTTTTTCTTTTTATCTTTATTAAATATTAATTTATTATTGGACATTTGTTAGTATTGTAATTATATTGTTTTATTAGTTGTATTTAAAAAGTGTACTTTATTTAATTTTTATTATTTTTCACATATGTTTTCAGTACTAAAGTTATTGCATTTGAATATATATATATATATATATATAATATATATATATATATTATATATATTATTATATATATATATATATATTATATATATATTATATATATATATTATATAATATATATGGAGAGAGAGAGAGAGAGAGAGAGAGAGAGAGAAGAGAGAGAGAAGAGAGAGAGAGAGAGAGAGAGAGAGAGAGAGAGAGAGAGAGAGAGAGAGAGAGGAAGGGGGGCCAGAGGCGAGAGAGAGAGAGAGGAGAGAGAGAGAGAGCAGCGAGAAAAGAGAGAGAGAGAGAGAGAGAGAGACGAGAGAGAGAGTCGCATGATACAGGGCCCAGGTTCGATACCTCATCCGGATCCTAGGTAGAAATTATCTAGAATGGGTCCCCTCCTAGAACAAGGCGCTGCCCATAAGATGTGAATCAAGTCTTCAGCGAGATAAGACCGCCCCAAGCCTGCTGCGAGATATGTTTTCGTACACTTCAGTGCTGTTAACTGGTCGGGATTCGAATTCGCACTTCTTTGATTTCGCATGGAATTACACTGCTTCTGGTGGGAGATAGATCCCTCGGAATGCCGCTGAATCATGCCGCATTTTAAGGGAGTGATTTACACTTAAATTCCCTTCATTGGAGTGTTATCAAAAGAAATAGTCAGATGCAATTTAATCCATTAAATAAGGAATAAAATAATAAATAGCAGATGTACACAAGCTTGTTGTAATATCGATGGTTGCACAAAATGGCTAACCAAAGGTAAACGAGCCGTCCCGTAAAATACAATATATATATAATATCATAATATATATATATTATTATATATAATTAATATATATAAATATAATATAATATACATATATAATATATATATAATATAGTATATATATATATTATATATATAATACTATTTATATAATATACTATATAATATAATTAATATTTTAATAAATAATATTATTATATCTATATATATAATATATAAATATATATATATATATTATGTATATATATATATATATAATATATAATATATATTATTATATAATAATATATATATATATAATATATATAATATAATATTATATATATATATATATATATATATATATATATATATATATATATTAGGTGGAGCCAGAGTAAAAACAATTTTTACTATAAAATAAAGCGGTTCGAAGATTCACTTTGACCGAAACTTCATATAATAATGATGGAGCCAGAGTCGTTACCGGAGCCGGAGCCGGAGCCGGAGCCGGAGCCGGCAAAAAGATTTACCGGCGCCGCAGCCCTACAATGAAAAGCTGAAACAATTCGATTTCAAAATCATGGGAATAGAAAAAAATTGGTACTATATAATATTCTCTCTCTCTTCTCTGCGCAGACGAGCAGCAGAGAAGAGCGAGAGGAGAGAGAGAGAGAAAGAAAGAAGAGAGAGAGAGAGAGAGAGAGAGAGAGAGAGAGAGAGAGAGAGAGAGAGAGAGAGAGAGAGAGTTAAACTTTTAATCCTTCTACCGGTAGAGTATAAATTTTAAGTTTAAAGTTAGGTTACATGTTAGATTTCCACATTCATCCTGCTTGTCAAGTGTTGCATTTTTTATTCGTCTGGATGTGCGTGTTTTGGCTAATGAAGGACAGGTTTAGGACTCGAATGTCGTCTGAAGATGTTTAAGCTTGCAATTCCTAAGGACCAGCTTGCTGGCACTACTATCTGACTGAGCATCCTTACCTGTAAACATATAATATATATATATATATATTATATATATACTATATAGATATAATAATATATATTATAATATATATAAATAATCTTATATTTATACTATATTATATATGTATTATATAATATATTATATTTTTAATATATAATATAATTTATTAAACATTATAAAATAAATACATAAAAACAAAATCAAATATAAATTATATATATATATATATATATATATATATACATATATATATATATATAATAAAATTATTATTAATATATATATATATCTATATACTATTACATATTATATATACATATATATATATAACATACATACAAATATATGTTCTATTATATATATATACTATATATATTATATATATTATATATATATATCGTACATATAATATATATATATAATATATTTTTATTGTATTTGATGCAGCAGTGTCATTTTTCTTCGTCCGCGGATGCGGATTTTGATCTATTATTATTATTTTAATATATATATATATATATAATATATATATATATTATTATTAATATATATTTATTATATATATTATATATATATATATATAGTAACTATATATATATATTATATATTATATTTATATATATATATATATATATATATATTATATTATTATATATATATATATATTATATATATACATAAACATACATATCCATATATATAATATATATATATATATATAATATATAATATATATATCTATATATATATATATATATATATATATATATATATATATATATATATATATATATATATATATATTTTTTAGATTTTTATCCACAATCTATAAATATAATTGATATATATATATATATATATTTATATAATGAAAGAGATTTTACAATGGATTATATACTTTTTGCACTAGTATTGAAATTCAAATATAGGAAAGTTGTGCTTGAGAAACATCAATTTTTCTGCCTTTTCTGCTGAGAGTCTGTTTCTCTTTTCATCATATATTAGCCCAGCATTGGAGGACAAGCCAAGTATTTCCTTGCAAGTTTACTTTAGCGTGGGCAACCAACGGATAGAATCATCATTTACTTGTATCTAGTGGTTTTCTTAGTGATAGTTTTCTATCATTTGCACTACATCTTTTGGTAATGCGTGTGTTTCTTCATCACTACTGGACTATAGAAATTCTTCCAATGAATCTGTTATTGATTTACTTATAGAAGGTGTTGGTTCTGTAGATTTCGCTTTTTTCCTTTTAAAGGGTGGCGAATTAATTAATAGACTGTTCGGATTGAAGTTTTTCAACTGCAACACAAATTGACGATTTAACTTGTTCCTAATATTGTGTTAGCAAAAAAAAAATTTGACTTTAAACGGTTGATCTAGAGTAAGTTGCAAAGAGTATGAAGTTATTAATTTCTCAGAACTAAAGCGTTTTTCTAGCTCTACGTTTTATTACATCTTTCATTCTTTTTTAAACCGTCATCATTTTCAATTTGCGTGGTGCAAAATACTTCTTAGCGTTGAAATTAATTTGTATTAACATCGGAGACAGAACTGTAAGGCGCGATTTTGTTGGCCTACCTAATCTCCTGTTACCTGTTGACTCAAATATTTGAACTTCATGCTGTGAGATTCATGAGTCATCATTACACAGTTGAGTAGAGTCCCATGTCTCTCATTTAAAGTTTGCGTTCAAGATTTCAATCTTAAGTATTTTTATTTATAAAATTCTTTATCAAATCTCGAAAATAAATATCCGCGCAACATCAGCAAAGCGCGGATGCGGGTGGGGATGCGGATGTTACCTGCATCACTAATATTATAATATATATATATATATATATATATATATATATATATTATATATATATATATATATATATTATATATATAATATAATATATATTATATATATCTATATATATATTATAATATTATAATATATATATATGGCCAGCATCACGAATGCAACATGCATGTAACTAATAAACTATAACAGCTACAGGAAAATAAATAACATTTTTGATTCAGCAAGCAATTTCATCGATGAAGACTTTAAAAAAAATTATTTTAAATTCTAATATTTATTAATAACACGCTAAATATTGTATCAATCTTAGTCTAGCAGCGTACGCTTCTGAGTAACCTTCCCCCTCTGCAGTAAGTACGAAAGCACGAGTTACACATATTGTTTTTTATTCATGCTCTGGAGTCTGGAGAAAATTGTTAATCTTTTTTTATTTTTCTTTTAGGGGGTTCGAGCTGAACGGTGGGTTTCATCATGAAACTTTAAAAAAAATTATTTTATTCTAATATTTATTAATAACACCTTAAATATTAGTATCATCTTAGGTCTAGCAGCGTACGCTCTGAGTAACCTTCCATTCATCTGCAGTAGTACGAGAGCAAGAGTTACCAAATATTGTTTTTTTATTATGCTCTGGAGTCTGGAGAAAATGTTAATTTTTTTTTATTTTCTTTTTAGGGGGTTCGAGCTGACGGTGGGACAGAGGGGGGGACGAAGTCCCCTGTCGTACCCCGGTAGGCCGAGAAACCCCGACTCTGCCAATCTTTGGTGGTTTACCCTTGGGGTATCGTTTAGTTAAAAAAAATCGACATTTGGCAACTTTGACGCTCCCTCGGAGCGGTAGAGCTCCTTCGTTCTCAAAAAATAATAATCATACAGTTTTTCCAACATTATTAACAATTTTTTAAATTTTTCAAAAGTTATTTCTTTTATGGATAAAAATGTCTCCTGATTAATAAA
>JABUQX010105824.1:0-25000 GCA_015478945.1 Trachelipus rathkii | reverse complement strand
TAATGTTAGAACTGAGTGCGAGAACGATAGATGGTTTGAGGTGAAAACAGGAGTGAAGCAGGGGAGTGTTTTATCGCCACTGCTGTTTATATTATATTTAGACGTGGTGATAAGGAAAGTGAAAGAGAGACTGGAAGAATTTGAAGGGGACATAATGGCATATGGCATGTTGAAGCGAGAGAGAGGAGACGATTCGAGAGGTGATAGAGTTGTTTGCGGAGGAGTTGGAGGAAGAAGGGATGAAGATGAACGTACAGAAGACAGAGATATTAACAGTAACCTTAGGAAATGAGGAGGGGATGAGGATGATGGTGAGAGAGGATGAGGTGAAGGCGGTAAATACCTGCAATTATCTCGGATGGTGTTTTAACAGAAGCGGAGGAAGTGGAGGAGAGATTACGCGAAGAATGGAAAGTATGGATTAGTTATGAAAGCGGTATACCCCATGATGAAAGATTGGTGAAACATCGGAATAGAGGTTAAAAAGTGATTTAACAGCATACTGACTCCAACACTGCTGTACGGAGCGGAACGGAAACATGGACAACAACGAGAAGAGAGGAAAGAATACAAGCGGCGGAGATGAGGGTATTAATATTAAGAACTATGATTGGAAAGAGTAGGAGAGATAGAATAAGGAATGAAGTAATTAGAGAAGATATAGGGATGAAGAAGATGATACTGAAGATGGATGTGGGGAGATTGAGCTGGTGGGGACATCTGGAGAGGATGGAGCAGGAGAATGCCGAAAAAGAGTGGGAATGGATGCCTGAGTGGTGGCACACTATGTAATATCCACAGAGATAAGTGAGCTTCCAGTGAGATCTCCTGAAAGATGTCAGCTACCAAAAATGAGAGTGCTGAAGAGAAGAGGAATAGTAGAGGGAAATCTGAGCAAAGATGCTTTGGGCGGCAGACAGGATGAAGAAAACTTCCTGGGAGAGAAAAAAAAAAAAGAAATATATATATATATATATATATATATATATATATATATATATATATATATATATATATATATATATATATATATATATATATATATATATATAAATATTTATATATTAGGGATGTGTCGAATATTCGGTAAGTATTCGGTATTCGGCCTATTCGGCCAAAATACCGAATATTCGGTATTCGGCTTTTTGCCGAACTATTCGGGCCGAATATTGAGCATTTGTGTACTGCTAGGGAACTCAGATTGCATTTCCTGTACAACCAATACTTAGTCATTTATTTATATTTGGTTGTGCCCAAGCATATTATTTATAAATTAAAATAGTATCTTAAGGAATAATAAATGCAAATATAATATTAACAACTTTTTTATGTTTGTGTTTATTCAAAAAATATTCCATTCCATTTTCCAGTAAGTATTAACAGCTTAGCTACTAGCTTTTATAAGAATAAAAATAATGCAAGAAGAGACCTCAATTTGTCAACTGAAAAGACAAAATAAAAACGCTATTACCAAACATGACATAATAATAATATACTCCTTTAAGATAAAGATAGATATCACTCAATACTCAAATTCAAAAATTCTCAAATTATGATGCAAAAACATTAAGCTTTCACTAGTATCTGGCGAGAGCCTGTTCCTTTGGGTGTTTACATTCCCACCTACACTAAAAATACTCTCGCTCTCGACTGATGAGGGAGGAACTGATAATTATTTGCTTGCAAGCACTGATAATAATGGAAACCTTGGCCTATTTTCATGCCACCACATGAAAGGATTCCCTTCTGTAGGCAGCATCTCCATGTTTTCGTAGAGCCTCATCTCTTCTTTCACAGATTGCAAATTTGATTTATATTTGCTCCTTGGATGACTGTCTCTTCAGTTTGTTTTCGGTTCCATGGTGTGATTCCTTTGAAGGTGAATGAGATGTCAAGCAATTTCGGCCATTAACTTATCAAAGTCTAACATATCCAAATCCTCATCTTCAGTAGGTTTATTTGCTGAAAAGCCACCATCGTCACTATCAGTGCTGTTGCCAGGGGTTGCTGATAAGGCGGCTTCCACTTTTGTGAATCTTTTTTTGTCACGCAAGCAAGCTCCTCGGTTATGTTATTTAAATGCATTCTGGAAGTGGTTCCCGTCGGAGATGCCATTATTGTGGGGTTTCAGCTAGCTTAATGAATTCCTTATTAGAACCTTTTATTTATTTATTTTTTTACAGTTGTCACCGCCGCTCACGGGCAGAACCCTATTCAAGGAGCGGGTGTTGAACGCCTCAAAAATTCATCTAACGCAGATAAGCATAGACGCAGGCTTTAAAGTGAGGGAGATTAAATTGAGTAGGAAACACAGAAGATGGAAGAGAATTCCACAGAACAGAGGTGGCAGGAAAGAAGGAAGCACCGCAGCGAACTAGTCTGGAGTTACTAATATCAACACAAAACTCATGTGCCGACACAGCACCCCTTGTGCTACGAGGGCGTCGTAAAGGTGGGGGTACGCGAGTGGAAAGTTCCCTCGAGCACTTGCCGCTACGGTACCTATAGAAAAAGATAAAGCACCAACATCGCGCCGCAAAGATAGAGAGTCAAGTGAACTGGAAAGTACAGAACATTTTATACGTATTTGGTATTGACTAGACGCTATTCAAAAGTCGGATGAAATCAGAGCCCCCCCCCAGATATGAGAGCAGTACTCCATAAAAGGGCGGATATGAGACCCTTGTATAGCTGGAGTAACTGAGAAGAGGAAAAAAGTCTCGCAGTCTAAACAGAACTCCCAGTTTCTTTGATGCCGCCCTAGCAACCGTTGTGATATGAGGTTTCCAAGATATTTTTTTTTGTGAAGGCCAAGAATGTTATATTGTCTATAGGAGAGACGAGAGGAAAACCGTCGAAAGATAGGAAAGTTAGGGAGGTGTTTTTGAGAAGGAAATTTGTAGAAGTTGGGTTTTTAAAGAATTGAATTTCACAAGGTTGAGACGACCCCATCAGAAAATTCTTATCCAGATCGAAGAGAATAGAATTTGGAAGATTAAGATGAGGTAATTTGAAGTAAAGAGAGCAGAATTGAAATGAGTTGTAGAATGAAGGGTCGAGTCATGGGCATATGAGTGGATAGAGTTAGATGTGCAGGTGGTGAAGATCATTAATGAAAAGTAAGATTAAAGTAGGAGATAAGACAGAGCCCGGAGACCTGAGGAACACCACTATTGACAGAAAAGAAGAAGAAGTCGCTCCATCAACCACAGCCGATATTGAGCAATTTGAAAGAAAGCTAGACATAAGTAAGCAAAGAGAAGGAGGAAACCCAAAGGAGGGGAGCTTGGGGAGCAGTGACGCGTGCCATACCCGGTTCAAATGCTTTGATATGTCAAGCGCAACCACGCAAGTCCCCGTAGTTCCTAAGAGATGAAACCATAAACCTGTTAGATAAGAGAGTATATCCCCAGTAGACCCTAGTGCAAGTCGTACTAAGGAAAAGAAAGAAGGGAATGAGATTCCATGGTCTAAGAAGTGAGAGTTGAGGAGGGTTTCAAAGATATGATAGCAATACAAGGTAGAGCTATTGGGCGATAGTTAGAAGGATCAGAGCGGCTTCCTTTTTTTTTGGAATAGGTTGGACATATGCGCGCTTCTAACACTGGAGGGAAAGTGCTAGTATTGAGACATAGAGAATATAGTTGAACGAGGGCGGGGTCAGCACGGAAGCACACTCCCTCAAAACTCGGGAGGAATGCCATCCGGGCCACCCGCCTTCCTAACGTTCATAGATTTCAGGAGCCCATGCATCCGATCAAATGTAATCACAGGTAAAGGCATAGGACACCTGAGAGGAGAAGGAGGAGGAAGAGGAATGCCAGAATCGTCCAGGGTTGAGTTAGAGGAAAATAGGAGGCCAAAGAGATTGGCCTTTTCAGTTGGAGTATTAGCAACAGAACCATCAGAGCGAATAAGAGGAGGAAAGAATGATTTACAGAAGTTGTTAGAGATGTTTTTGGCAAGAGGCCAGAAAGATTTGTCAGTAGAAGAACCAAGGAGGTCAGCGCACTTTCGTTTAATGAAAGTCCGCTTTGCTCGTCGAAGAGTACCTCTGCAACTATTTCTAGCTAAATGAAAATTAGCAAGAGTGATAGGAGAACGAGAATTTTTCCACACCCGATACGCACTGTCTCTAGCCTGAATGGCCAGAGAACAAGCACGATCGAACCATGGATTTTGAGGAGAAAAAGAGTTTAGTCGAAGAAGGAATGAACCTGCTCATCCCATCAACGATTACAGCTCCCACTTTATCGGCAGAAGCTGAAGCGTCTTCAGAGTCAAAACAGTCACTCCAATTATAGTTAGCGTAGAAGCAACGCAATGCCCCCCAATCGGCCCGATCAAAGTGCCAGAAAAACCGCATAGGGCAGGATGGAGCTGTTGGAGAGAAAGTATTAAAATTAAGAGATATAAGGTTGTGGTCAGATTTACCGATAGGAGCGAAGGTGGTGTATTTATAGAGAAGGACTAGTGGTGAAACATAGGTTAAGTGTGTTCAAGAATTGGTTGGGACGATCCGGAATGTGTGTAGGTTCTTTAATTAGTTGCTCCTGATCGTTGAGAATACTGAATGATTCGGCTTCCTCCCACCTAAATCAGTATGAGAGGAACCCATCCATTCAGTGTTGTGTACATTGAAATCCCCTAAATAGAGGACCTCAGTATTTGGATGAGAAGATATAACAGTTTCGTGAGAAGTAGTAAGGTAATCAAAAAAAAGGCAAGAAAATGTTCTGTTAGGAGAACAGTAGCAGAGGCACAACACAAGACTATTGCTATGAAGAAGGAAGAGAAAGATTTTAAGCCACAGAACATCGAAGTTAGGAGATTCGAGATTCTCGAGACGTGTTATAGGAGTGTTTATGTTTACATAGGCGGAAATTATAAAAATAAGTTATAGTTGGATATATTAAACGAGTTAGAGGATGAATTCTTAGCCATCTGGGTCTCAGACAAGAGCAAAAAATTAGGGTTAGAGTTACAGAGGTGGTATCCCTCGGATGCAGAGTTAGAGTGCAAGTCACTGATGTTGGTAAAGCCAATAGAAAGCCCGTCCCTGTGCAAATCTGCTATCATACACGAACACACAATCATAACAAAAAAAAAAAAAAACAGGCAGAAACAAACAGACAAAAACCAAAGGAGAAATGAGGAAAAATTATTCGTACGCTAAAACCTAAATTTAAAACCTGAAATTTTAAAACGCTAAAACCCTATTTACAGTAAATATCTAAAAAATGAATAATCCAGAAAGTTTAAAAACACTCGCGCACTCACACACTCACGAAATTGCGTACAAAAAAAGAAAAAAAAATAATTGATCAACTAAAAAAGTGGAAGCTAAATCTGTATAAATTATAATAATGGCTATCCAAATAGGTAAATGTTACGCTAAAACCCAAGTTGGAGAAACGCTAAAAATCTAAGTTAAAAAGAAGTAGAGGAAAAAACAAAAAAAAAACATAACCTAGTACTAGCTATATATATCGAAACTAGATTTATTATTGAATCTAAAAGTTTCTCATAATTTTTCACCCAAAAAGTAAGAAGTATCGGCCATATTAACCAATACCGATACCGATACCGATACCCAGAAAAATGGCCGATACTGCCGATACAGATACTGAAGATACGGTACATCCCTATATATATATATATATATATATATATATATATATATATATATATATATATATATATATATATATATATATATATATATATATATATATATATATATATAATTCTATTTAAATGAATGAGTCACAATAGATTTTACTCTCCATCAGCGGGATTCGAACATTGACCTCCGCGTCGCAGAGTTATCAATAGCCGGATGCTCTAACCACTAGGCCATCCACGTCCCCAAAAGAACGCTTCAAGTGTAGTTTTTAAAGCACCAGGTTTTCATCTCATAAATGCTGAGTACTCAAAGGCCTGTCCCCCATGGCTTCCGAAGTGATTCAAAAGTATTGATTAACTAGAGAAGCGTGTGTAAGAATAAAATGGCGTCAATGGTGATTGGTTTAGGATTAATAGCGGAGTAAGAAGACAGGTTGTGTTATGTGTCCTTTGTTATTCAATTTGTATATGGATGGGGTTATGAAAGAATTTATGGGGATGGCAGGAAATGGTGTTAGAATGGTGGAGAATGGAGAGGAGTGGAGGGTGCCCTACCTATTATATGCGGATGATTTGGTTCTGTGTGGCGAATCTGAAGAGAGTTTGAGAGGATTGGTAGAGAGATTTGGCAGGGGTGTGTAAAAGGAGGGGTTTGAAAGTAAACGTGGATAAGAGTAAGGTTATGTAACAACTCCTCAGTGTGAAGTTATGTTAGATGGTGAGCAGCTAGAACAAGTGTCTGAGTTTAAATATTTAGGGTATATGTTGGATGAGAAGGGAACGGACGATGCAGAGTGTAGTAGGAAAGTTGTGAATGGCAGGAAGGTGGCTGGTGCAATTAAATCGTTGGTGAATGCAAAGGGACTAAGTCTTGAGTGTGCTAGGGTCTTACATGAGGGTATGTTGTTACCTGTGTTATTGTATGGTAGTGAGACTATGGTCTGGAATAAGAAGTATAGATCTAAAGTTCAATGTGTTCAGATGGACAATCTTAGGGGTGTGCTAGGTGTGAGAAGAATTGATAAAGAGAGGAATGAACGTATTAGAGAGTTGTGTGGTGTGAAGAAAGGGGTAAATGAGAGAATAAATGAAAGTATGTTGAGATGGTTTGGTCATGTGGAAAGGATGAATGATAGTCGGTTGGTTAAGCGGATGTATAGTGGTGAGTGTGTTGGGAACCGACCGGCTGGGAGACCGACGAGAAAGTGGATTGAGTCAGTAAACGAATGTCTGAAGGAGAAATGTGAGTTTGGCAGAGGCGAGAGTAAGGGTGCATGATAGGAGAGAGTGGCGGGGTTTTGTATGGGGGCATGGTTGTGGCCCACCTGGGCCAAGGGATGAACCCTTACATTGACGATTTACCATAGTGAGGGTCCGTCGAGGTCCCATGAAGCTCTAGGGTGGATTTTCTGTCTGTGACGTGTTCTCACTAATTAATGGTACAGAGGGGGCGGTAAGGCTGGGCTTTCTTTCGACATTTGTCATATTCTCCTACTACTTTTCTTTTCCGGTGCTTGTAGCGCACCTTACTCCCAGTCTTAGAAAAAGAGATAGATAAAGAAAAAGATATATATATATATATATATATATATATATATATATATATATATATATATATATATATATATATATATATATATATATATATATATATATATATATATATATATATATATATATATATATATATATATATACATATGTATATATATATATATATATATATATATATATATATATATATATATATATATATATATATATATATATATATATATATATATATATATATATATATATATATATATATATATATATATATATATCGATATTTTATAACGATAAAGAAGGTGGAAGAGTTATTGCGGCGTACCGAACTCGAGAGCGCCAACAGTACCAGCAGCAGCGAGGGAGAGGATATGGAAGAGAAGGACTACTACTCAAGCATCTGTAATGCTGATTTACACTGAATCAACCAAGGTAAACGTCAAAGATCAACCAAGAGTAAAGCTGCTCTCATTGTAAATAAGTGGCTGCAGGCGAAATCGACAGACAGCCTGTCAGACCTAGCTTTTAACAATGAGAAGGTGCTCATTGATCTCTTCATAAGGTACAATACTGCAATGCCGTCTAGCGATTGTTCTCCCTTGGCAAAGATATCTACAGAGCCAAGAGGAATTCTCTGTCAGATGAAAACTTTAATAGGCTCATTTTTATGAAGGGAACATACAAATGCTGCAGATCTGAACCTAGTATTTATATTTTTATATTGACAAATTGTAATTAACTAATTCTTTGATTTGTTCAAATCCTTTATTAACCTTTATCTTTGGCTTTTTACATACATTATAGAATCTTTAACATCAGAGCATAAATTAGAAAATAAAATTTTATTATAAAAAACACTGAGAAGCAAAAGAAAAAAATAAATTTATTTAATAAGATATCCAAAGTTTTACAAGTTATATAAAGCAAGTAGCAAATTCTCCTATATTTTCTGGGTACGTGTCGGTAAAGAAACAGAAAATTTTATATTATAATCTAAAAAATGGTGAAAAGATGTAATAAATTTATTTTTAACATTTTCTTAAAAACCAAAGTCGTGTTTTTTAACATTTTATTTATAATAAAAATTTGGATTTATCGATTTATCGGTTATCGCCTTATCGGCGATATTTTTATCACGAGTTATCGGATATCGGTTATCGATGATAAGGTTTTCGTTATCGATTTATCGGTTATCGCGATAACACTTTTCGTTATCGTGCCCAACTATGCATATATATATATATATATATATATATATATATATATATATATATATATATATATATATATATATATATATATATATATATATATATATATATATATATATATATATATATATATATATATATATATATATATATAGAGATAGATAGATAGATAGATAGATAGATAGACAGGATAGATGATAGATAGATAGATAGAGGATAGATAGGGGCCAGGCTCTTTGACTTTAAATGTGGCCTTTGACTCTTTGGGGCCAGGCCTGAGTACTCAGCAATTATGGGATTCGAAACCGAGAGCTTTATGAAACTTTCTTTATGGGAAAGTGGATGGCTTAGTGGATAAAGCTCTCGGCTGCTGTTCACTCAGCGACGCGGAGTCCAGCGTTCGTATCCTGCTGACGAAGAGTAAAATCTTAGACACATTTATAATTACATCATTGAAATTACCTCCCATTTAGCTTATGGTATGTAGGGTCTCCCATGGCATTTCAGTGCTTGATGGTTCGCCTTTTTCTTTTGCGTTTATATCCACACTCATCCTCCAGAAAACATATTACAGACACACCTTTTATTCACACATCATATACACATACTTATATCCACCCCTTCTAGACAACATCTTACAGACATCTATCCCTTATATCCCTACGTGTGGGGGAGAAAGAATTTCCACATCGTACGTTCTGCGTGTCGTAGAAGGCGACTAAAAGGACAGTGGTAGTTGGGTTAGCGCCCACTTCCACTTATCTTTTGCCAGGAATGCTTATGCATGCCTCGGAGAAGGTTGTAATCGCCGTAAGCGACCTTTTATATTTCGGCGAAAATGTATGAATAAAATAATATAAGTACATGGAATGTCAGAGGAATAAATGTTGGAGAAGAAGAGGAGAGGTGATGGATGTATTCAGAAAGTGAAATTGATTTTGACCTGTACTGAAACAAAGATGAAAGCTAAACGGTGAAATGAGAAGTGTAGAAATGTGTATGTGCTGGTGTGGAAAGAATGAGAAGGGAGAGAAGGAATTTGCAATTCTGATGAGTTACTTGTGGTATAGAGCTATGGTAGATTTTGTGTGTGAGTACTAGAATCTAATGGTTAAATTTAAGTTTGAAAAGGCCAAGGTATGTGTGGTTGTGACATATGGTCCATCTGAGGTAATGTTAAAGAGAGTACGATTTTTGGGATAATCTGAATGATGTTTTGAATGGGGTGAGTAGCTTCGGATTGATTGTGTTGGGTGACCTAAATGGTTGAATAGGTGATCAAAAAGGGATGCTATAACAGGTGGCTTTGGGTGTCGGGAGAAAATGAGAATGTAGGAAGGTGATTGATTTCTTCGAGGAGGGTATCGAAGTGAAAAGTATGATTGATTTTGTGTTGGTGAAGGAGATATTAAAGTATATCATGTTAAATCAGTGAGGGGTTAGGCATGGTATTATCGGATCATTATGTTGTTTTATAAATTAAGTTAGTGTTAATTTGGATGGAGAGGGAATGTGATAAGGAAGGAAGTGTCAGTATTAAGAGGAGAATGGTGGTGAATAAGGTAATAAGAATGTTTGTGAATAGCGCTTGCAAATAAATCAGTTGAATGTGAACAAGCTGAAACTGAACAAATCTTGAAGCAAATGAAGGAAGCGGTTGCTAGTAGTGCAAAAGAAGTATATGGATGTGCTAAAGTAGGAAGTAAGAATGTTAACAGTGAGTGGTGGAATGAAGAGGTGATGCAAGTGGTTAAAAGTAAAAGAAGTGGCTGAATGTACTAAAAGCAAATGATGAGGTTTCAAAAGAAAGATGTTTGGAATTATATAAGAGGAAAAAAAGAAATTTATTAAAGATGCATACGTAGGAGGAAAAAAAGAGAGGTAAATGAACAGTTTGGAAGGAGGATGAATGGGGACTTACAACAGAATAGAAAGCTCTTCTGGAAGGAAGGAAAGGTTAAGAGAATGAGAATAAGGGGAATCTGCTTAGAATAATGAATAGGGATAGTGCTTTCGTAACTGATGAAATGGATGTGAGGGGAGTGTAGAGGGAACACTTCAAAAATCTGCATAACATTAGCAGTAATGAAGAGGTGATAGTGAATGAGTGTGGGTTTGATGGTGCAAGAAGGAATAGTAATTTTGGGGATGAGGTAATTAGTATTGATGGTGTTGAGTGCCTCTAGCTGAATGAAAGGAGGGGCTTCTTGGGTGTTCCTTAATATTTTTAGTCATTTGGTTGTTATCTATTGGTGCGTTTTGTGGGTTTGAGATTTGAGTGTAATGTTGCCAGTTTTTATTCGTATTCAAGTTGATTTCTTGGCTTTAAGGTTTGAGTGTAACGTTGCCAGTTTTTATTCTTGTTCAAGTTGATTAAGTTGTTTATTCTATTGTTGAGATCTATGATTTGGTTGTCTATTTTGTCTAAGGGGGGTTGTCTATTTTATTCGGGCTATATTTTAATGGTGAAAAATTGAGATCGAAATGTTTGCAGTAGCCTTGGGGATTAATTTTTTGGTAACTTTAGAATGATGTTATTTAAGTGTTGTATTGCTTTGTCGAGAGATGTAAAGTTTATTGCTTGGGACAATTTTAGTTTTTGTTCTATTAAATTAGTGTAAGCTTACCAGTTTGCTTTCTTATTGTTAGTGTAAGTCT
This sequence comes from Trachelipus rathkii, assembly GCA_015478945.1. Taxonomy (NCBI): domain Eukaryota; kingdom Metazoa; phylum Arthropoda; class Malacostraca; order Isopoda; family Trachelipodidae; genus Trachelipus; species Trachelipus rathkii. Next base: position 13,958 of record JABUQX010105824.1, on the reverse strand, counting down.
TATTAAAGGATGTGTATGTGGGGTTTTTATAGTGAATTGTGGTTAGCATTGGAATGTGATATGAGGATAGAGCATATAAGGTTTGCCGTGTTGCAGCGAGCTGAATTAGGGGGGAACAAAAAGAGATAGTCTGGGGATGTAGGTGTCTCATTATGTTAGAATGGTTGTTGTGTGAGTTGGTGTCTGTGCTTGAGGATGCAGAGTGTGTGTAAGTTGTCTATGAGAGTTTCACCTCTTGGTGAATGTTTATTTTTGCTGAGCCATGAAGGGTTATGGGAATTGAAGTCCCGGCTAGTATCAGATTATTATATTGATTTGGGTGTTAGTTCCTGATAAATAATCCACTGGTGAGCAAGAATTAAAAGCGGATGAGATTTGTAAAATTGAAGTTGTAGGTTGTATGTTTTTTTCTATTGATCATAATAATTCATGATTAATTGGTAAATTTTTTACAGGTACTTGTACTTATACTAAAGTACATTTTTTAGAAGTAATTGTACCTTGAAAAAGTATAAAAACACCAGTGGATACGAATTTAGAACAAGCTAGAAATTACGAGTTTTTACTTAGAAGGTCGAATTTGTTTAAATATATTAACATTTTTCAGTTTTTAATTTGTTAGTTATTAGATACCCTTGTATGTATTTAAATATATTTACACATTAATTCATTTAATAGATATTATTAAATATATATATATTATATATTCTATATATAATATATATATATAATATATATATATATATATATATATATATATATATATATATATATATATATATATATATAATATATATATATATATATTATATATAATATAATATATATTATTATTATATAATCCATACAACAGTTTGATACCATAAATTCATTATCATTTATACCATTTTGTGCTATGAAAAAATAAAGCAATTTAATATACATACCATACAGAGCTTTAAATTGTACTGATGTGTGAAAAAGAATTTATGGAGTGTTATTTCGAGGTTGGAGTGAGAAAAATATAGTAAATTATATAAGGGGTAATGGGATAGTAATGTATTGGTAGTTATAGGGAATTGAGTTATTAGTTGTATGGAGATATATTAATGTAGTTTTGTAGAAAGGTATGTTAAGGAATGAATGATTGATTGGTGAGAAACAAAGTGCGTTTAGAAATTGATCATGGGGAAAATATTTTAATTGAAAAAATGATGAAAAAATGGGAGGAGAAGAATAAATTGTATTATGTTTTAGGATTTCACACATTTATTGATAGATTAATCATTCAGCTCTCCTTTTATCCACCCTTTGAAGTATAGCTGTAATGAATAATAAGTATGTTTTTGAATAGTGAGGTGTTTTTTTTAATAGTATAAAAGTGATTAGTTTAATATTCTTTCACTCTTCCGGTTGATCTTTTGTTTTTTGATTAAATTTTTTATACTGATTAACATCATTCAAAATTTTGGCAAGGGATGGTGTTAGAAATATAGAGAATGGAAGAGAGTTAACTGATAATTAATTGAAGAGATTTTGAGGATTGGTAGAGAGATTGGTAGGGTGTGTAAAAAGATATAAAAGTAAATGAGATAAGGGTAATTATGGGAGGGAGGGCGGAGATCCGAGGGTTGGATGGTGAGCAAGTGGAAAAGTGTCTGAGTTTAATATATTTAGGATATATGTGGCATGAAAGATTAAGCTGATGTATAGTAGTGGTGTAGAAAGTTGTGATGACAGGAAAGTGGCATGAAAATTAATACATGAGTGGATGTAGGACTAAGATTGAGTGCGATATGTTCTTAATGAGAGTATGTTGATACTTTGTTAATGTATAGTATGAGAATGTTGGAATAAGAGTATGGATAAGTAAAATGTTAAAGATGGAAATAGTGAGTATTAATGTGAAGAATGTAAAGGAATGAATGTTTGAGGTGTGGGGATGTGAGAAAGGGTAAATGAGAGGATAATGAGTTAAATTGAGATGTTGGTCATGTGAAGGATGGGATAGTCAATTGGTTAAGAGATGTATAGTGATGAGTGTTGGAATAAAAGATGGGAAAAAGAAAAGTGGATAGAGGAGAGAAATGAGTTTGAACGAGAAGTGATAAAGGAGTAATGAATGTGATTTTTAGGGTATGTTAGTATTAATGGATGAACCATCAATTGAAGAGATGAAAGTATGAGGTTATCGACGTAAATGATTTGTATTTATTTGTTGTTTATCAGTGTATTACGAGTATTTGAAGGGTAATGAATATATGTAAAGTGTAGTGTTTTCTGGTTATTTAATTGATTATTTTATAACAAATTTATGTTTAATGTGATGTACAGATATTAACACAAAGTATTGGGGAGAAGGGTGGGTGATGTGAGATACTATATATTTACCTATAAATAATTCCATAAATTCTTTCATTTTTTTTTTTATTATTTTTTGGTTATTATATATTTATTATTATTTTTATTTTTTTTTTTTTGTTATAAGATAAATTATATAAATATTATATAGTATTATATTAAATATATTAAGTATATAATATATATTATAATATATATATATATATATATATATTTATTATTATATATATTAATTGTAATATTAATTAAAAATTATGAGTGAATCTAGAAAAATTTGACAAATTTAACTATAATTAAAATAAAATATATTAATAAATTTAAAGTAAGGAATATATTATTTTTTACAAAAGTTACAAAATTGATATTATTTAATTTTTAGAATTGTGTGATATATATAAAGAATTAACTAAATAAAATTTAAGAGTTATTTTCGTTATAAATCTATATTTAATATGATAAAGTTTAAATATTAAATATTAATGTATAATAAAATTAATGAAATGTATATTTATTAAATTTAAAGTAATATAATTAAGATTACTTTTTTTATTTAATTGGTAAATGTTATATAGGAGAATATTATGAATGTAGGTAATGTGTTGGATAAATAAGATAGTGTTGCTCACTATGATTAAAATAATATGGCAAATTTGTAGAAACTGACTGTGTATATAAGCAGCACATTTCATATACATATACTGAACTATTAAAATAAATTATTTTCTTATTAACACTTTATGGTATACTTTTAATACATTAACGTTAATATCTTTGTGAGGTGTTATAATAATAACTTGTGAAGGTGGTTTTAAAAAATTTGAAAATATGAAGGACGAATATGAAATTATGAGTAAAGACTATCAAAATTCAAAATCAGAATTTGAATCTCTTCAAAAATAGCTGATTATAAAAAAGGGGAACTAGATATGTATGCATTATGGATAACCTTTTGAAGATCATCTTAAGATATTAATTAATTGAACATGAGGAAGTTTCGGTTATTTATATAAGATAAAGACTCACTTCTTTGTTCATTCTCTTAAAAGTAATATCCAGTATGTGTTAAGGTTAATAAAGAATATTGTTAATCTGTGTGGTAATTAATGATGAATGATGATAATAAATAGTATAGATGATAATGAGTTACTGAGAGAGAAGATAACAAGTAGTGAAGAATTGAGCACTTCTGACAATATTTAAGGAAAATGGTTAGTTTTAAAGCAATGAGAGCAGAGTTGAACAATGACAATCGCAAGCTAAAATAGTCAGAGAATTGATTTAAATTAAATATTAGAAAATTTTTTGTAATTGGGTACATGAAATTTTAAGGAGCAAATGTACGGAAAATATTAAATAATTTAAAAGTTCGCAGGATGCTGCGGGAATCTAAACATATGATATAGTTATAAAAAAGAGGATTATTTAGACATGGCTAAAATATTAATTAGTATTAGTAAATAGAAAGAAAATAAAGCGGAAAGGGAAATTATTAATTTTTTAAGGGGAAAAGGATAAGAGTAATAAAAAATGTTTTTTTAGATTTATTGATAAATAATTGGAAATTAAATGATATGAAAAAGCTCAAATAAGAGTTGGTTACTAATATGTATTTTTATAAATAGTTTGGAGATTAATAGTTGTTATGCAAGTAATTTAGATCTGGGTTTGAAATTTGAATAAAGAAATATTTCAAACGCATGTTTAAATAAAAACCGGTTTAAATATTGATAAAAATAATTTATTATTTTATTATATATTATAATTATATTATTTATTTATATTTTTTTTATAATTAGGTACTGGATGTTCAGAATTTAGCATGAACAGGATAACAAAAAGGAATCTAACTGATTGAGTGAAAATGTCTTTTTGAATTATTTTAAAAAATTAAAATTTGAAGGAAAAATTACTTTTAATTCTATATTCTTTTATTAACTTTTAATATGTATTTTTTATATATATTATATATATTATAATTATATTATTATATATATATATATATATATAATATATATCTAATTATTATATATTTATTTATAATTAATATTTTTATATTTTTATAAAAATTCTTCCATTCCAAAAAAAACACTTAAAACTAAAATATAAAATTATCCAATTTAGATATAAAGAAGTTAAAAATATAATTTATTCCAATATGAAATCTTTATATATAAATATTATAATAACATATATTATCTTATATACTATATATATTATAATATTTATTATTATATATATATATATATATATATAGATATATAGATTATATATATCATATTATATATTATATTATTAATTATATTATATATATATACTATATAATATATATATATAATATATTATATATATATTATAAATATATATTTTATATTAGAAAAAGGTATTAGCAGATCTGGAAAAATATCTAGTTAAAAAAAAATTAGAAAAAGACAAAATATTTGTTTAATGAAATCGACGTACAAAATTTTTTGTATTTAATAATGTGAAAAAGTTGAAATAGATGAATATTAAACTTGAAGTTAAAAAAATTTATAGGGAGGGATACATAAGTGATTTTTTTAAATGATTTTTTTAACTCATTTTTTTTTTTTTTTTTTGTGTTTTTATATATAGTTTTTGTGGCTCACGGGATGATTAATGTTGATAATTTCAAATAAAATAAAATAGAAAAATATACACAGTATTTACTTAAGAGTTAAATTTTAATATAAAATGTTTTATAAACCTACTCTAATAGCTTCCTTTTATTTTGATGGTATTTTATAATATTAAATAACATTTCTGATGTTTCACTTACTAATTCCAAATATGAAATTTAGATTTTGAATCCGATATTTTTAGGTTAAAAATAATACTTAATAAACTTAAATAAATTCTGTTTATTAGATGCCTGTTGGTAAGTAGTATGATTATAATAAAATAATAATTAAAAAACCTTTTGTTATCACGAAACAAACAAAAACAAAAATTTATATATATTTCAATTCACAATATACATTAAATATTTAAAGTCAAAATTTGGATAGTAAAAGAAAGAATCTTTAAGCAGTGGAAATTGGACAATATATGTTACCAAATTATTTGTTTTTATTGATATTGTGTCTATTAAAAAATTTAATATTAAATCACAACGACGCAAGAATGTTAGGAAATAATAATTGTAGCAAATGAGACAAACAAATTAACAAAACTAAAGACAGGGACAATAGATTGTGAACAAAATCTTAAAAAAAATATCCATTATTTATTGTAGAAAATATTTATTTGTAGAGAGATTAGTACAATTAATAAGTAAATTGAGATAAAGTATTGGAATTATATAAAGGACTGTATGATTCCATTTAAAATATTGGATAGACCTAAATATTTAAAAGTAATTTATTTATTTAAATATCAATGGATAAGTGAAGCTTGTAAAAATCATATATGATTACATTGAAAATATATAAAATATATAGTAATATATATGTGCATTTGTATTACTATATATGTACTATTTATTATTATATATATATAATATATATTAATATATATATAATATATATATGTTAATATTATATAATTATATATATATACCGTAATATATACTAAATATATATATATACTACTTAGTATATATAGTATTATATATATATTATATATATATCCTATATATACTATATTATATATCTATATATATATTAATATATTATGATTTTGGATTTAAATTTGAATTGATAGTTATATTATTATTATATTTTGAGATATCTTGATAAATTTTATTTAAATATTAATGTAGGTATATACATGTGGTATGAAAATTTAAAAAAGATTTTTGACGACAAGACTTTGTGGTCTTTTATCGTGAAATCAAATTTAAAAGAAACATTTTTCAAACCAAAAGACCAGTGACTCACAGTACGACGAATTTTTTAAATTTCTTGCAAAGGAGAGAAAAAAAATGTCAAATCGAGAAATCGAAAATATATAACATAATAAAAAAAAAAAAACAATAAAAACACTCCATCTGCAGCCCCGAAAAACGACTCGAGGTGTGTAAGTGGGTCAGGAAAGCTGTCGGTACGTAAGTATATCTATCGGAGCAGGTCGTCGGTCATCTGTTGATATCTTCATATATAGGACGGACGCTCTAACTGAAGTTCTAACCGCACTGTTGGACCCCGTAGAGTGCCTGAATACGAGCAATGTACATCTGTGTCACAAGCACGGTACAGAAACTAGGGAGTCCAGGGTTATACAATCACCTCTGCGTGTGTCAGCGTATATATGCTTTATTCGACACATTTTGTGATTTAGGTTAGAGAACTTTAATATGGCAAGAGGGAAATGAAAAAAAAACACTATGGGAAGAATGAAACTGAGTATATTTATTGAAAAAGTAAAATAATTTTCAACTAGAAGACTTTAAATAATGGTGCGTTACCTCCTTCAGCCACACACACACCACTCTCTATACTCTTGAGAGTACCTTTCTATCTTATACATCATTACACGTATCACATCTCTGTCACCCACTGTACATCTATTTTATACACACTCACACACATTTTAAATATATTTAAAATATTTCATAATTTTTTACGAATAATTTTTTTTACGATAAAAATTAGTTATTTATTTTATATTTTTGTGGCCCTATATTTAAAATATATATATAATATAATAATATATATACTATATATATTATATATATAATATTATATTATATATATATATATATATATTATTATATATATAAGAAGTTAAGTATGTGATGAAGAGGTAAAATTTCAGAGTATGATTCAAATTTGTTAGGAAAATGATGAAATTTAAAATAAAGATTTTATTTAGATTCGAGGAATATAAAATTATAAAAATGTAATACGTAAAGAAAAAAACAGGTAAAATGAAAAGTTTGGAAAGGAATAAGGGATGTCAAGGAATTGGAAGTCTTGAGAGCGGAGCTATAAGATAGGTGAAGTGCTTAGATAATTATGCGAATAAGGGATTGGATGTTTTTTTACGGTTTAGAGAATTTTTGAGGAGAGTGTGCGTGTGCGGAAGTGGAGTGCCCCATCAACTTTGACGAAGGAGATGAAGATGAGTTTGAAGCAATTAGAACTTTTGGCCCGAGAAACACCCTCGTGTTCCTAAATTATTAAACGCAAACTGCAGATTATGAAGCTACTCCTGCGCTCGGGTGTACTCCGAATCACCGGTGTCGGTAGGTATCCATCTTCGCTCTCAACCGGGCCTCCACCCGTCATCGTGCCGTGTGATGTCGACGGTTTTCCGCTCAGAGTCCGACGCACTCCCGATTATATGGTGAGTGTAGAATCCACACGCGGCTTGAGAGCTATACCTGACCATCTCCAGACACGCGACGCTATCTGTACTACCCCGGCAGCCGAGAGCTGATCAACAGCCACGGGGTGCTGTGAGGCCAGCGGGCCGCCCGGCCTGGCGGCGGAGGGGGGGTCATGTGACTACTAATCCAACAGTCGGGCCTTGCCGCCAAGGTCGGCATCCGTTTGAACGCATCCGATATGGGGGCACAGCCTCAGCTGATCGCAGCGGGCTCGGCTCACGTACGGGCACCCAGATCCGCAGTCGGGCCACGCCTCTCGGGCGCCGGGGTGATGTTCGCCCGGCCGTCGTATCCGCCGTAGCGGTGACTGAGGTACGACATGACAAATCGAGTATAACAACAATGTTTGCGCGTAGCAACCCTGGCGCCACGCGTGCCACTATAAGGGTTATCGAGGTCGATAGATCTCGAATATGATGAGTATCAGTCCGTATATGGTGTCTAGGACACGCCCATTAGGGGAGGTCCGACTGAAAAAAAAGAGCACCAGAGTTGCAAAAAACAAGGAGGATATACGCGCTGCACAGTAGGTGAAGTGTATGAAAACCAGTGTCCTCCGGGGTATGCCCGGCCTCGCTGGAATCATCATTCATTCCGCTCGCCTCCGAATGTAAGACACTCTTCCCAGACGTGTCGCGAGACCCCCTTAGCCCAATGTGCCCTCAAGGTGGGCCTTAGCCTGAGAAGATGCATGGCGCCGCACACAGAGCAGTAACTCCAGTGCCTGCAAGCCACGCCGAATCTCGGACACCCTGGGAACACTCGCACCTCGGGGTAACATATTCACGGACGCATAGCCGGTTTGCTCGCGATCGACGGTGGCGTGACACATACACGAGTATCTCTATCGCCCAACCGCTCTGAGTGTAGTTGGGCATATATCGGAACCACTGCACGAGGACGGTCGTCACTTTGAAACCTGACACCGACTCTCATATGGTCCAGACGCATTCCGCACGCCATGTCTCGCCGTAGATGCCCCCCTATTTGCATCCTGATAAAGCAAACGGTAGCTTGTCGAGTCGTAGTCGCGTGTGCCGGTCAGACCATCGGCCTTGTGCCACCTGGGGGTGAACTGCTAAATCTCAGATTCTCTATTGCCCCCCTAACCGCGGACGTCGCTCGACAACCCCGAGTTTCAGGTATCGGCACGCCGGCACGCGCTCGATATATATAAATAAAAAAGATCGCCAATTAAATAAAAACTAAATAAATAACATAAAAATTTTATTTACACTTTTATATGGTTTATAAACTTACAAAAACGCTGCCCTAGTGGATCTCAGCGTTTAACTCATAGCCCGTAAGCGCTGTTTGCGCATCGCGGCCTTTTATTTTTTTATTTTTTTATTCTTATTTTTTTTTTTTTAAGTATTTCCAAAACACCATTCCAACCCAGCATTCCAACCCTTCCCTCCTGGGTCCGAAGTCAGTGTGACCACAACCACGCTCAGCATGTCTCCCATCAAAAAAACTGGACGGTTTTATCGGGCTGGCCGTGCGATGGCCCCCTATACATAACGGCCAGTTCATGTTTACAGACACGGGCACTCAGGCCTTCATTATAATTGCAGGATTACGAAGCGAAGCCATAAACAGGTGTTTATTCCACCAGTTCTTCGAGACGGCGCATTGCCGGCCTTTAAGACTTCCTCGACGCCTCAGCCCAATCACAGGCTTCCGTCGAACGTTACACCCGATACCGCTATGGCCGAGGATCGAATATAGTCAAAGAAGAGGAGTTAAATGATTTCTAACCGACAACGATAAATCATACACTCTCTCGCACGTGGGTGCCGCCTCCTGCAACCCCGCTTTCTCGAACGCTGCGATTTGCGCAAGTCAAACGGGCCTCTCTCCATTTTCGCGACGGAGTTGACGCGTTCATAAAGCTTGTACGAATCAAGCCCGCTTCCGCGTTCTCTGAGAATTCCTGCAAATTTCCTATACATGCGTCGATCGTTGTAATTAAGTACATGCCGTCTGAGGTGTTATCATATGAACGACCTTATAAAGGTGTTCTTAAAAATATGTTCAGGTTTTGGTACGCAGCCGCGGATTAAACAGCAACAATAAAATCAGTTCTGTATACGTAAACGATACCAGAATACTACATTGATGAGCTTATTGCGAACACCCGTAACAAAGTTTTCACATTTAATTAAAACTTACTTTACATTCACGATTCGGACACCCCATCCCACGGAATATTAGATAACTCAAAAAACTCCAGCCCCAAAGAAACTTCTACCACCCTCGACGTCCACTCACATGCACCCCGTTTAAACAACCTGATAGCGCACTCTAGCTGCACACTTAAGAGTCCGCTACTTCCATTGCTCCTCGGCCGACTGTGACGATTTAACGTCGAGAAGTCACAACCGTGCTGCGCACTCGCCGCCTAATCACTTACCTGCGTGTCGCTAGTAGACGGAATATACAGCCCTTAGCCACATACCTAAGTTATCTCGAGGCCAACGATCACAAACTGTAAATGCCTCGGTACCTTACCAGCCTTCTTCTGTGTTCGCATGCATATTCTCGTTCTGGCCAAGGCATTGTTACTTCGTTGGTAACATGCTGATACCTTGACCCCACTATCCATAATGATGAGGCCCAACCCGCAACACCATGACGATAATCATCTGTTAGACCTCGGCTGAAAAAATTCAATTAACAATAACCATCCCCGACTGAAACCCACGCATAAGCGGCGCCATATTTGTGACCCGTCAGCTATATTGACGTCTAATGAAACTGCCTCAGTAGCTGAACTAATCAAAATACCGAAAACAATACGGTCTAACATAACTCTACGTTTCAGTGCCTCGATGCCAGATCAAATGCTAAACATTATAAGCCCACCCAAGCCATTCCGATACCCCACTACATAACAAAGAACATATACAGTATATGTAACAGCTCTCACTGAACTTAGCCAACCTCATCTCTTAAGCGTGCAGTCCTAAGCAAGAGGCATCGCTCCCTAAAAACTAACAAAGTTTCCAAACTTCAACAACAGTAAAAGTAACCTAACAACACTATCCTCGTCACGCGCGCATTACCCGATGAGAGACAACGTTTAATAGCGTATCATCACTTAAGCACTTTCTTCACAAGCCAGTGAGTGCCTTCACCTATCATATGTATCTAAGCCTTGTGATAGCCAAGTTGCATACCCTGATCCAGCACGCCTTCAACATTCAACATTAATAACACGTAATGTCAGCGATCTTATCCTTTTAGCCAACGTATTGGATAATCTGCAGCGCACCTCCTATGATCAGCCCCAATCTCGAACCACATTCGCCCTACTATCGACAACAAAAGTTTCACCCTCAACATACAGTTAAAGTAACTAACGATAACAATCCAAAAACGTTAACTTATTCACACTTGGTCAAGCATGTCATTCTAACATAACAATGTTAATCGTGCAAATGACACAGTAACATTTAGCAAAAATTTACCATAACCTTGCGTAAATTATCATACAGACAATGAATTATATGCTAACGTACAAGTTTTCACATTAAAAAAGCACCGTAACATGATCAGAACTAAGAATATAGTATATTACGACAAGCCTGACACATCTTAAGGCAGAATAAAACTGCATAACGATAACAAATTCAAACTATCAACAGTAAAAGAGTCAGATAAGCCGACATAAGCCGCGAAGTAAAAACAAGTTTTTCATTTTTTAACATATAAATTTCATTGAAAAGTGGGTTATATAAATACATTTAAAAACATATAAATACATAAAAGCAAGTTTATTAAATATATTATTCATCTAATCAGAGAACATAGATTAAGTTGGTACGTTCATATATATTATCTAAATGAATTCAACACCCTTTGAAAGGATAAAAGTATAAATGCCTTCAGCACTAAACCATTTTCGGCATATGTCGATTCAGCAGCACTCATTCTCTTCAACAAGAGAGAAGATAAACTCGTCCAGGCTGATAGTTATTAAAGCATTCCGGTATACTGCATTATACGGGAAACCGCATGTTTTCGTGTAAATAGTTGCCAAGATTACACGTGAGCTATACTATTTATGTCGATCAAGTATAGTCAAAAACATCGTAAGATTGATGCTAAATTCGTTTTTATTTTAAGCAACGCTGTAATATTTTCAAGTGTTTCGAACTATGAAACCTATACATGTACGATAGAAGGTCACACAATCGACGGGTTTCCAATATTGGCGTACACTCAAGTGGTTTTAATATTTGTCACACGACCTCTACCGGGATTTACCACATTCCTCTTCCGAAGAGAACACCACTTACTAACTTTCTATGCTAAACCAACTTAAATGTTGTCTTCCCCAGTTAGATTATTTCACTAAACGCTGATCTCTCGTTGAATAATTAACAAACAACTTATCCTCTATTATCTGAGATGCGTTATTTTCAAGCGGGAGGTAGATGAGTAGAGCTTGAAACGTTGAGAAGCCGGGAATCTGACTAATAGATAAGATTATGTTGAACTGATCAAGAAGGAACGCTGAATGTGATTGTTGATGTCGGATTGGTAAATAAAGGCAGTTTATGGTGGGTAGTTGAACGATGTAGGAGAGCAGTCAACTCTCAGTACGGCTTATATAAGGTTAGGAATAAGTAGGTGACTGTAAAATTATAGGCTGGAATTAGTTTTGAGCTGTTTGGAAGATATTGTGATTATTTGGTCAAGAGTGGTCGAGTGACTGAAGGATGATTGTGATGAAGGACAAGGTTGGTTTAGGAGTCCTAGAGATGAGTGGAATCTAATATATTAAATTTGAAATTTATGTAGGGAGGAGAAAGATAAATTGTATTTAGTTTTATGATTGCAACAGCGTATTATAGGTTATGGGTAGTTCTTGCTCCAAACGGTAAAGCGCGAAAGCGTGCGACATAGGCTTAAACGAAGGTTGCGGGCTGTCGAATCCTAGTTCAGGATCATAGGTTAGAAGTTACCTAGAAAGTTCCCCTCTTATGAATATGCTATGCCGTGATTGAATGTGGTGGCTATTTATGAATCATATTGTATGAACCCGATAGTGAAGCGTGGGTGTAAGAATAAAATGTGTCAAAAGTGCTTGTCTTAGACTATTATAGAGTGAGGCAAGGTGTTATAAATCTCCTTGTATTCTCAATTTTATAAGGATGAAGCAAGTATGATGAAATTAGTTGGGGGCAGCAGAATGGTGTTAGAATGATGGAAATAGTGGTTAAGCGGATGTATATTGTGAGTGTGCTGGTAATAGACCGGCTGAGACGAGAAAAAGTGTTGAGTCATAATGAATGTCTGGAGGAGAGAAATGTGAGTTTAAAGATATGAGAAGAATGGTGCATAATAGGGCGAATGCGGGGTTTTGTGAGGGGGTATGTTCTTCACCATGGGAAAGGTGATAACCTCCTGACGTATGCCTGTGAGGTCGCGTCGCGTCCGGAAACTCTAGGTGCATTTTCTGAACTGCGACGATTCTCACTAATGTATAGAGGGGACGAAAAGACTGGGCTTTCTTTTTCGACTTTTGTCATATTCCACTGCTTTTCTTTTCTGATGCATGTCACGCACCTTACCCAGTCTTGGGGAAAAAGGAAGGTGAAAAAAGAAAGAATATATATATATATATATATAAATATATTATATATATAAGAATATATAAATACTTAGTATACTAATATATATATATATTAATATATATATTATATTATATATAATATATATATAACGTAACCTACTACATATTATTAAGCATTGGGTTTCTTTTCGACTATGTCAGTATTTTCTACTGCTTTTCTTTCTGTGATGTCACCCCTACCCCCAGTTCCGGGCAAAGGAAGTGAAGAAAGAAAAGAAATATTATATATATTATATATAATATATATATAGTTTTATATATACGATATTATAAATTAATATTAAAATATAATATATCTAAATACTATATATATAATTATATATTTTATATTATACGGTTAATATAATTTCAATATTGTTGAAAACCTTTAGAGGAATGGTCCCTTTTTCAAGTATTCCACTAAGTAACATATACAAAATCCCCATGTGCAACTAGGGAATTACTTGAAGAGGACTCTAAGAGAAATGTATTCCAAATTTTAAATTCTTCAGAATCTTGGGTAAGTTTTAATGACCTTTATCTGTAATTTGATTTATCATGTTTATTAATTGTCAGAATCTAACTTTTCCATTTTTAAAATTGAAATTACTAGTGCTTTATAAACTAATAAAATGATGAGAGAGTATAAAA
>JABUQX010105823.1:0-17608 GCA_015478945.1 Trachelipus rathkii | reverse complement strand
GTTTTCAAGGTGGCCCATTTCCACTTTGGCGGGGGCCCTATGACTCTTAAGTTACGCCTGGGTATATTATATACTATAAGGTATATATATAGGTATAATATATTATAGGTATATATATATATATATATATACGATATATATATATACTATATATATATATCTATATATATATATATATATATATATATTAAAATTAATATATTAATTATTAATAATATTATATTAAAATATTATATATTATATATATAGGTTATATATAATATAATATATATATAATATATATAGGTTAATATATATATAGGTATATATTATATATTATATGGTATATATATTAGGTTTATATATATATATATATATATAGTATATATATATATATATATATATATCTATATATAATATAATAGTATATAAATATATACTATATATAATATATAATATATATATATTATATATATTATATACTATATTATATATATATTATATATATATATATATATATATTAATATAGTATATATACTATTATATATATATATATATTATAGGTATATATATATAATATATATTAATATATATATAGGTATATATATATATATATAGGTATATATATATATATTATATATATATATATATATTTAATATATATATATATATATATTAATATATATATATATATATATATATATATATATATATATATACTATATATTATATTATATATATATATATACTAATATATATATTATATATATATATATATATAGGTTATATATTCTATACTATATATATATATATATATTATATAGGATATATATATAATATATATATATATATACTAGTATATTATGGTATAATATATATATATATATACTATATATATATTATATTTATATATATTATATATATATATCATATATATATATATATATATATATATATAGGTATATTATATATATTAATCATATATATATATACTTATATATTATATATATATATATATTTATATATATATATTATATATATACTTATATATATAATATAATTATATAATATATATATATATATAATATAATATATAAGACACAGCTACCAATTATATATATATATATACTATATTATATATATATATATATATATTATAATATATATATATGTATATATATATATATATATATATAATAATATATATATATATATATATATAGGTATATATAGGTATATATATATATATAGTAGGTATATATAGGTAATATATATATTATATAGAGTATAATAAGGTATTATATATATATATTGTATATATAACTATATATATACTATATTATATATATATATATATATACATATATTCTAATATATATATATAATTATATATAATATATATATATATAATATATATATATATATATATATATTATAAAATTGAAAAAATTTACTAATACTAAAAGTAATACAAATTATTAACAAAACTAATACCTAATAAAAGGCAATAATAATAATACTAAACAATAACAAATTAGAAAATATGAACATTCAAATAAGTAAATAACTTAATCATGCCAATAATAACAGTAATAATAAAACATAAAAAAAAATAATATAATTAATTAATGAAGACGTAGACACTAATTAAAAAAATATATATTATATAAGTAATACTCTATATAATATATATATATATTATATATTATTATATATATATAAATTAAATATAATATATATATACTATATATATATATATATTAATTATCTATTAATATTTATATATAAATAAAAATAAAATTTAGCACTAAAAAACCTGATAAAAAAAGAAAGATAAAAATACAGTAACTAAAAATTAATACCTAGTAAAAAAGACACAATACTAAACTTAAGAAAAAAAATACTTCAATTGATAATAGACACTAGAAAAAAAAGCACTGGTAAATAATAATTATTAAAGAAAAAACACCAACAGCTGAGAACGCACCAACAATTAGTCTTAAATGAGCCTACTGCCTTCGCTAACGAGCTTCAACAACAAGTTTCGAATTTATTCTTTTGTTATGATAATTTCGTGTAGTTATATATAGTTTTAGTATATATAGTTTTCAAAAGTGGAAGGTTGGTGCTGTGTTTGCTCTGCTGTGTGTTTGTGTTTTGTTTTTAATTTTTGCTATTAGAATGTTGTTTTAATTTTGCTTTAAGTGATTCAGTATTTTAATGTCACATTAGTTTAGAGGTTTTAATTTTATTTATAAATACGAATAAGCGCTTTTTAAGAAGACTTAGATGAAAACATAGCCTAATCTCTCGAACATGCCGAAATTTTAAGATAAGTTATTTTTTTAGTGTTTTACCTTTTTAACTTTTAAGTTTTACGTATTTAATTTTTCAATTATGCAGCTTTTTAGCCTTTTTTAAGTTTAGTTAGATTTGGTATCCGTTTTTGGGTAAATTAAGTTCGTAGTTGCGAAAGCTGTGGCAGAGTGTTTGTATGTGATTTTTAACGTTTAAGGTTTTATTTACTTTACATATTTATCAGATTACTGATTTAGTTGGTCTTGTCTCTATTTTTATAATCATAAATTTTAATAATTTTATTTTTAAGGTTTCAGTGCTTTTTTATTTATTTTTTTTTCTTTTCTTTGCTTTATCTTTTTTGTACGTGATCTGTGTGTGTTTGTTGTGTGGGCGTGGTTTTTTTTTAATAAAAACCCAATTATGTGGGTTTTTTGGGTGGGCTGTGTATGGTCAATTGTGTGTGTTTGTTTGTGAGGCTGTCTGTTTGAATGACTGGACAGAGAAGATGTAGGGGTGGGCGCAGGCTGGGTTCTCTATTGACTTCGCCAACGTTCGTGGCCTGAAAGCTAACCATGAATCTGTGGAATATCACCTCGCTAACTCTCTACCTAACATTTTACTTCTATCTGAGACCCAGCTAGCCAGGGATTCTTTTTCAAATAAACTTAATATCTCCAACTATAACCTTTTCTATAATTTTCAGACTAATGGTGGAGTCTGTGACCTATATAAACATTAAACACTCGCTAGTAACACGTCTTGCGAATCTTGAATCTCCTAAATTTGTGTTCTGTGGCTTAAAATTTTCTTCCTACTACTAACCCTTTCTGGTGTTCTGCTACGACTGCTCCCCTAACAGATCAAATTTTCTCCTCCTTTTTGAATATCTTACCACTTCTCATGAGAATGTTACTTCTTCCCATCCAAATGCTGAGATCATCTATTTAGGAGATTTTCAACGTACATCACACTGAGGGGTTGGGCTCCCTCTCATACTGATGCAGGAGGGAGGAGGCCAAAACATTCAGTATTCTCAACGATCTTGAACAGTTAAAGAACCTACACACATACCAGATCGTCCTAACCCACATTCTTGAAAGACGCTTGATTTATGTTTACTACTACTCCTTCTCGATAATACAATACCATTTTCCCTCTATCGGTAACTCTGACACATCTTGTAGCTCTTAATTTTCAACTTTTTCTCCAGACTCACCAATGCCCAAAGTACTTTCTGGGCACTTTAATCGGGCTAAATTGGTGTTCGTTGCGTCGTTTCTTGAAAACTATGCTTGGAGTGAATCTTGCGTTTTGACTCGGAGGACGCTTCGGTCACCGCTGAAAAGGAGGGGCCGTAATCGCCGAGGGTATGAGCGGGTTCATTCAATCTTCACTAATTTTTTCTCCACAAAATCCATGGTCGATGGGGAATGCTCTCGTTCCATTCAGGAGAGAGACATTGCCTATCGGGAATGGAAAAACTCTCGTTCTCCTATCACTCTTACTAATTTCCATTCTGCTAGGAATCGTTGCAGAGCTATTATTCGACAGGCTAAGCGCACTTTCACTAAAAGAAAGTGCGACAACCTACTTGGCTCTCCTACTGATAAAAATTTCTGGTCTCTTGCCAAACATTTCTAACAACTTTTGTAAATCTGCTTTCCTCAATATTCGCTCTGAGGGTTCTGTAGCTAACTCTCCTACTGAAAAGGCTAATCTCTTCGGCCTCCTTTTTTCATCTAATTCTACGCTGGACGATTCCGGCATCCCTCCTCCTGCTTCTTCTCCTCTCAGGTTTCCTATGCCTATTCCTGTGATTACGCATGATTGGGTGCATGTGATTCTGAGATCTATGAACGTCAGGAAGGCTAGTGGCTCGGATGGCATTCCCTCCCCGTTGTTTTTAAAGGGAGTGTGCTTCCGAGCTGACCCTGTCTCGTTCAACTATACTCTTAATGCCTTAATACTGTACATTTCCTACAGTGCTTGGAAGCGCGCGGTATGTCCAAACCATCGCGAAAAGGGCAAGCCGCTTCTGATCCTTCCAACTATCGTCCTATAGCTCTCATTGTATTCTATCTAAGATCTTTGAACTCTTTCTTAACTCTCATTTCCTGATCATCTGATCTCATTCCTTCTTTCAAATCATCAGTATGGCTTTCGACGCTCGAGGTCCACTGGTGACATACTTTCCTACTGATTTATGGTCCTTCTGGGCCCTTAGGGACTATGGGAGTTTGGTGGTGACACTCGATAATCAAGCTTTTTGATCGAGTTGGTGCGTCCTACTCTTAAGCTCCTTCCTTTGGGTTTGCCTCCTTCTCTTTGCTTACTCTTGTCAAGTTTTCTCTCTGGTCGTCCATATCAGCAGCTACGTTCATGAGCGACTTCTTCTCTTTCCTGTCAATTGTGGTGGTGTCCTGCAAGGTTCTGTTTTATCTCACTTTATTCTTACTTTCATCAACGATCTCCTCAGCTGTACTTCTAATTCTGTTCACTCTTATGCCCGATGACTCAACTTCCATTCTTCACTCATTTCAAATCTGCTCCCTCTTGCATCTAGAGTTTTGCCTCTCGTCTTCAGCTTTCCGATTCTATTCTGCACCTGGATGGGATATCCGCGTGGGGCACCATAAACCTTGGTGCAATTCAGACTCTTTGAAAACTTCAACTACTTTACATCTCCCTCTCAAAAACAGCTCCCATTTCCTATTTTTTTCGACGGTTTTAACGTCTCACCTGTTGACAACATGAAACATTCTTGGTTGAAACATAAACAAAAATTATCTTGGAAACCTCATATCAATACCCTCCGGTTTGCTAGGGCGGCCTCAAGAAACTGGGAGTTCTGTTCAGGTTGCGGGAATTTTTTCTTCTGCACAGCTACTCAGTTATACTAAGGCCTTATTCGCCTTCGTTTGGAGTACTATTTCACATCTGGGGGCTCCGGCTCCCCTTCTATTGATAGAGTGAGTTAAAGCTAACGAGACTAATCACTGTCCCTACTTTCCTAACTCTCTGACCCTCTATCTTCTTCTGCGACGTGACGTTGGCGCACTATCTCTTTTCTATAGGTACTACAACGGTAGATGCTAGGAGGAGTTGGCCACTCTCATTCCACCTCCATTGCGTCGCAATACAAGGGATGCCATGCTCTCGCATGAATTTTGCGTGAGTATTGAAAATCCCAGACTCGTTCTTTGTGGTGCCTCCTTCTTTCCAGCCTCTTTTTCTGTGGAACTCCTTGCCATCTTCTGGTTTTTCCTACTGTTATTTAAAATCTTCCTCCTTTAAAAACCCGTCTGCGCACATCTGAGAATTTGGCGATAGGTTGGGCTGGTGGGCTTTTCCTGTATTTTATTCCTGCCCCTCCTTGGAAAAAGGGCCTCAGCCCCGTGAAAGTGGTGGTAATCTGTTAAAAAAAAAAAAAAAAAAAACAAAAAGTTTAAAGAACCCCCCCAACAAAAAAAAAGAAAAAAGAGCGTATTAAAATTTTGAGGCTTCACCAACAGAAATCAAGTGAATAAATATAAGTTCAAATATATAAATTTATATAAAATAAATTTTCAATTTAAAATTTCACATATTCAGATGTTCTCAAAAATTCCAAGGAAGAGCTCCCTCTGATATAAACAATCCTCTCAGAAACAAACTACCAAACTCTTCCTTCAACACTTGTGGTTTTCAAACCTCTTCTAAATTTCTATTAATAAATCTTCTCTTTGCTCCTTCCCCTCTCTTTTTAATGCGTCCGTTCACTACAGCAGTCGGCTCATATATAGATCTATATATATATATATATATATATATATACTATATATAATATATATTTTATATATATATATATATATCTATATATATATATATACTTATATATATATAATATAATATATATATTATATTATGTATATTATATAAATTTTTATATATATACTATATATATATATATATATATATATATATATATATATATATATATATATGAATTATATAAGAAAATTAAAAAAGAAACCTATTTATGGCACGGAGAGTACGATTGACGAGCAGGAGGCTTGCCTTTCTTTATAACATTGACGGGATAGGATTTATTTCTATTCCAGCTACGCCGATGTGCTAATGCAAGTTAACCAGTGGATAGGGAGGCAAAGTATAAATAGCTCATTTTTGGTTTTATATTTCTTTAAGATTTTGTATATTAATTTTCTTATGGTTTCTTATTATATTAACATTTTTTTATATTTTTTTATTTCTTTATTTGTTTTTCTTAATTATTAATTTGTTCTTAAAAATAAGATAGGCCATGCCTGCACAGCCTATCCTTAACTACGTCACTGATATATATATATATATATATATATATATACTATATATATATATATACTATATATATATATATATATATATATATATATATATATATATATATATAATATATATATATATATTAATATATATATATATATATATATAATATATAATATATATATGATTCGACTGTCCATCGCGCGGACGGTGGAACCAGAGGAGGCAAGAAAGAGAAGCAGCAGCAGGAAGACTGCAGAAGAGTGTTGAAAATCGAATGGAATATATACTGAAGGAGAGGATTTGTAAATCTAGAGATAACTGAAGATACTTGGGAATTGCTTTTAAAGAGTAACTTTAGGGTTTGAAGTTTCATATCTAGTAAGAGAAATTATTAACGAATTCAAAATTTCAAAATTTTAATATTTATTTTAAATTATTTTGATATAACCATCTAAGATGGAGGAGCAACATTTCTTTTCGACAACATTTCTTTTAATTAATTATTTGGAATGAAATGCAAAATTAAAAAGAAAGAAGAAATTTGAAACTTTAATACTTGAAAAGTGAAGCTACGTTTCGCGAAGTCGTCGAGTCCATAGGAAGAAAATTCATAATTCTCTTTCTCTGATAGCAGGGCTGAAAACCCCCTTCTATCATTTGTTTATTTTTCGTGATGGTGATGATAAGTTAAAATTTTCACCACCACTACCAATTCAGCTATGTGGGGAATATGGTGTTTTTGTATCAATTATAAAATAAATAAAATATATATATATATATATATTATATATAATATATAATATATAGTATATACAACTATATATATATATTATATATATATATATAATATATATATATATAGGCACTTATCCTTTAAAAGGAAGTTACATAAAGTGACATAATATCGACAATCGCAGAGCTCTGCTCATTGGCAACCCAGCAGTGTCACGTGTTGCTAAACTCCATGAAAGATCGGAAAGTTTCCACAAGTTTTTGCTTTTTTTTATCAACTGTTAATTTTTTAAAAATATTTTTTTATATATATTTTTAAGGGTTCGGGCCGACGGAGGGACAGAGGGGGGGGCAAGAAGTCCCCCCCGTCGTCCCCGCTAGGGCCGAGAGACACTGAACTCTTTCCTCGTTGCTATTTTAATCTTGGGTACTTCCCTTTTAGTTATAAAAAAAAAAACAACTTTTATTGGCACCTTGTCGCACTATTTTGCTTGAATACTCGAAAAAAAAACGTTACATTGTTCGTTCGATATAAATCGGTTAACTCCTTTAAGGACAAGTTCATTATATATATATATATATATATATTATATATTAAATATATATTATATATATAATATTATATATTATATAATATATATAGTATATATATTTCGGTTTCTTTTCCCGTAAAGCCCCCAATCGATATATCGATTTATCTTCATTAAAACTATTCCGATCTCTAGTATTTTATTTAATAAATATACATAATTTTTTTAATAAAAATGTGAAGTTCATTTTCATTTATTGGATTTGCTTTTTTAATATTTTTAATTTTTTTTATTTCAAAACAAAAATTTAATAAATGAAATAATAATTTATGCTTTCACTCTTTCATTGCTGGAGGCCTACAATGATAATTTCAAAAATCAAGCATGGATTGTAAACATTTAAAGTGTGAATCATACCAGAATATTTATAAGAATCCCAATAATGGTTTAAGTTATTAATCCTTTAATTATTTGTTTTAGGTTAAGGTTAAAGTAGGTCTACTTAACAACTACCTAACTAGCTTATGGTTCTAAAACCAAAAGAAACCTAAACCTAACCTAACCTAACCTAACCTAAATTTCAAATGTTGAAATTTAGGAAAAAATGTACTTTTAATAGTCCTAAAATTGTAATGTGAAAATTTAAGAAAAAACGTAATTTTAGGCGTTTATATTTTTTATTAAAACGGGTTTAAAACAATATTAAATTTGTTTTGAAAATAAAAAATTTTAAAAATATAAAAATATAAAAAGACAAAAAAAAAAATGAAAATGAACTTCAAATTTTTATTAAAAAAATTATATTTATTAAATAAAACAATAGGGATCGATAGTTTAATAAAATAATCGATATGTCGATGTGGGGGCTTTAACGGAAAAGAACCTATGATTCTTAATCAATGTACCCAAAGTTGCTTTGAGGATTATATTACGACAGACATTTTATAAACGCTCTTTAATTATTTAAAAACATTAAAACATAAAATTAGACGAGCTTTCGTTACATTTAACCATTTTCAAGTCAGAATTCACAATAAAAGCAAAAACTTTTCAATATTTTGGAATATGAATAACTTATTAATTAGTTGGTTGGTCGAATAATAGAGTTTTGTAGAATGGTGAAAGTTTCATAAACTGTGAATTCAGACTTGAAAAAGGTTAATTATAACGAAAGCTCTGAATCATAATTTCTATCTGTTTTAATGACTAAGTCATAGAGTTGACGGAATGACCCCTCCAACTGCCTACCCAATAACCTCAACCATTGTTGAGGAGATCTGGGATAGTTATATATATATACTATATATATATATATTATATATATATATATATATAATTTTATAATATATTATATATATATATATATATATATATATATATATATATATATATATATATATATATATATATATATATATAATATATACGTATATATATATATATATATATATACTATATATATATATATATATGATATAAGTAATATATATATATATATTATATATATATATATATATATATATATATCAGGGTGCATCTACCAAGCGTCACATATCTGCGTCTAGATGGCTCTGTTCCTTCCAATCAGCGATACGATCTAATACAGAGCTTCAACACTGATCCATCAATCGATCCTCTTTTGTTGACAACTCAAGTAGGAGGATTGGGGCTTAACCTCACAGGTGCTGACACGGTAAGTTGATTCGGTTCAGGTAAAAGGGGTTATTTTATAGCTAAAATTAATTCCTGGCTAGAAAGTAGATTAGGGATGTCTACTGTGTTTACATGAATGAAATATACTTGGCAAAAACTTTCGTCCCCTCGGAGAGGGAGAGTGAATCAAAGCTATTACCAAGTACACTTCATCCAAGTAAATAGACACCCATAACTAACCTGGAGTGTTTGTTCTTTTCCTCTTTTTTACTCCTCATTCTTCATTCATTTTCATTCCTTTATTAAGCCCATTTTTAGTTCATAATAATTATTGTATTTTCCTTATAAATATATTTTTTTTATTAAACTTATAATTCAATAATCATGTCACAAAATATTATATTTATAAACCTATATTAATATAATATATATATAAAAATATATATATATATATATAATATATATCATATATATATATATATATATATATATATATATATATATATATATATAAATATATATATATAATATATATATATATATATATATATTATATATATATATATATATTATATATTATAATATATATATCTTTCTTTTTTCTTTCTTTATCTTCCTTCTATTTTTCCAAGAATGGGAGTAAGGTGCGTGACGTGACGAGGCAATCGGACAAGAAAGCAGTTAGAAAAACATGACAAAAGTCGAAAAGAAGCCCAGCCTTACCCGCCCCCTCAGTACCATTAATTAGTTGAGAAAACTCGTCACAGTCAGAAAACCAACCCTAAGCTTCATGGGACAGCGACGAACCCTCCACCATGGTAGATTCGTCATGTAAGGGTCATCCCCACTGGCAGGTGAGGCCACAACCATACCCCCTCACAATCCCCCGCCATTCACTCCTGTTATACACCTTTCTTGTCGCCTCTACCAAACTCACATTTCTCTTCCCTCAAACATTCGTTTACTGATTCAATCCACTTTTTCTTCGGTCTCCCAGCCGGTCGGTTCCCAACACATCGCCCACTATACATCCGCTTAACCAACCGACATTCATTCATCCTTTCCACATGACAAACTATCTCAACCCATACTTTCATCTTATTTCTCTCATTTACCCCTTTTTCACAACCACACAATTCTCTAATACGTTCATTCCTCACTTTATCAATTTTTCTCACACCTAGCATGCCCTAAGATTGTCCATCTAACACATTTGAACTTTAAGATTGCTATACTTCTTATTTCCAGACCATAGTCTCACTACTATACAGTAACACAGGTAACAACATACCCCTCATGTAAGACCCTAGCGCACTTCAACCTTCAGCCCATTACATTCACAACGATTTAATTGCACCAACCAAACCTTCCTGCCATTCACAACTTTCCTTATTACACTCTGCATCATCCGTTCCCGTTTCATCCAACACATTACCTTAAATATTTTTAAACTCAGACACTTAGTTCCAGCTGGTGCTTCACCATCTAACATAACTCCACACTGAGGACTGTCCTCACTCACAACCATAACCTTACTCTTATCTACGTTTACTTTCAAACCCCTTCTTTTTACACACCCTGCCAAATCTCTCTACCAATCCTGTCTCTATACTTACCTCTTGTCAGATTCGCCACACAAGAACTCCAAATTACATCGCAGTTTAATAAGCTAGGGCACCCTCCACTCATCTCCATTCTCCATCATTCTAACACCATTTCCTGCCATCCCCACCTCGAATTCTTTCATAACCCCATCCATATACAAATTGAATAACCACGGAGACATTTATCCCTGCTCCGACTCCCTCAGAACAATCGTGTTGTTCTCCTTTTTTCGGCTCCACCGAAGCAACAGTGGATCTTCTTGTCCCGCTCCGACTCTTTTAACCGCGCCTGTCTCCCTGGGCAAGGGCAACCTCCTGTTAATGCTCCCCGCAGTTGTAAATGCCGGGGCCGAGCTTACTTGACTCAGTATAGCCACTTGGCCTCTCTCCTTTCGTGGGTTTCTCCGTGTTCCGGCTCCGCCTCCGCGCCTGTTTCTCTGGGCAAGGGCAACCTCTTTTTAATGCTCCCCGCAGCAGTAGATGCCGGGCGGTTCACCTAACTCGGTATAGTCGCTCAATCACACAACCCCTTAAGACAATCCTTTCTCCAGAAAAACGCTAAACTACCGGGAGCAATAAGAGCCCAACACAATTTACGATTTATAATTTAAACTTAGGACAACACGTTAATTTTGCAATAAGGGCCGCTAGAGTGCAGAAGATTCAATAAACTTAACAAATACCTAAAAGTAATAAGCACGAAGGAAGATGAGTAGTCAGCGATTACCCTGCAATGCCCACCCAAGGCGCCTCCGATCCCATCGGTGCACGACTCACTGCGTTATTGCCGGATTCCTTTATTAACGGAAGACTTCACGAAGACAACAACAAGTTAAGTGCTCCGTTGATTTCTGCCCTGTTATGAAAGGACTAGGGAGGAGGTCCCAATTCCACTTGGCAAGTTCCACGGATGTTAGACACCCACTGCACGCACTCGTTCCTCGAAGCAACTCTGAAGACTCGATATAATTCCCTCGCGAGTTCGTGCTCATGAGAAACGGTGAACTTCTTAATGGTTCCCACTTTACTTCATCCAGATAATTTCCCGATTGGTTTCACAAAAAAATCCTGTGTAAGTTTCCACCTGCAATCAAACAAACCACACTAATTAAAACCCCATTGTCTAACCTAATTCTTAAAAACGCGTTTACTAGTTCCAACTTACCCAGAGGAATGGAACCTTGATTTCTCAACGTTCTTCTTCTTTTCTGTCTCCCCCTAAGTCTGCTGACCTCACTCCCTCAATGACATACTATTTTATTTAAGGGTACAGAGGCTCCCTATTACGATTGTCTCGCTAATATATTACCCTATGCTTTAAATTTAAAAAAGAAAAGCTCATGAATTAACTTATAACATTCTACCACCATCATGAATAATAATAATAATAATATTAATAATAATAATAATAATAATAATAATAATAATAATAATAATAATAATAATAATAATAATAATAATAATAATAATAATAATAATAATAACCCTCAAATTCACTACACTACTACACATTGCACCATCCGTTCCCTTTTCATCCAACATATATCCTAAATATTTAAACTCAGACACTTGTTCCAGCTGCTCACCATCTAACATAACTTTTCACCTAGGACTGTCTTCCCTCACAACCATAACCTTACTCTTATCGACGTTTACTTTTAAGCCCCTCCTTTTACACACCCTGCCAATCTCTCTCTACCAATCCTCTCAAACTCTCATAAGATTCACTGCACAAAACCAAATCATCTGCATATAATAGGTAGGGCACCCTCCACTCTCTTCCATTCTCCATCTTTCTAACACCATCTCCTGCCACCCCCCACTCTAATTCTTTCATAACCCCAATCCATTTACAAATCGAATAACCAAGGAGACATAACACATCCCTTCCTCACTCCGCTATTAATATTAAACCAATCACTTTCGACACCACTTATTCTTACACATGCTTCACTATCGTCATACGTACCTTTGATTCCATTCTGAAGCCTTCCACTAACACCTGCCAAAGAGCTTCCCTATTAATCCTATCATACGGCCGTTGCAAATCCATAAAACCTAAATACAATTATTCGTTTATTTTTTATTTATTTATATTATATATATATATATATTATATATATATATATATATATATATATATATATATATATATATATATATATATATTATATATATATATATAATATTATTATATATATATAAATATATATATATATAATTATATAATATATATATATATAATATAATATATATATATTATAATATATATATTATTATATATATAATATATATACGTATATATTATATATATATAATATATTAATATATATATAATATATATATATAGGTATATATATATATATATATATAATATATATATATATATATATATATATATATATAATATATATATATAATATATATATATATATATTTATTAGGGATGTTACCGATACCAGAAAAGAGGCGATACCGATACTCTATTTTTAGGTGCCGAAACCGATACCGATACTTTAATTAATATAATAAAATACACATAATAAGAAAGAACATTTGTGCACTGCTTGGGCAACTCAAGATTGCATTCCCTGCAAAAACCAATACTTAGTCATTTAATATTCATATTTGGTCATGCCCACAAGCTATATTATTTTATTAAATTAAAATAGTACCTTTAAGGAAATATTAATTGCAATATAATATTAATAACTTCTTTATGTTTGTGTTTATTTTAAAAAATATTTCATTTCCATTTTCAAGTAAGATTAACAAAGCTTAGCTACTAGCTTTTATGTTTTAACATGATTACAATTTACAGGAAGATTCTTTAACTAGCTACGAATATAAGAATAAAAATAATTAAAAGAAGAGACCTCAATTAATCAGCCGAAAAAGTTAAAATAAAAAAAGCGCTATTACGCCAAAACATGACATAATATAAAATACTCCTTTTAAGATAGATTAATCATTCAATACTCAAATTCAAAATTCACAAATTGTGATGCAAAAAACATTAAGCTTTTCCACTAGTATCTGGCGAGAGACTGTTCCTTTTTGGGTGTTTACATTCCTACCCTAACCTACACGTATACATACGCTCTCTCTCGACTGATGAAGGAGGTGCTGATAATTATTTGCCCTGCAAGCACTGATAAAATGAAAACCATTGGCCCAAATATATACAGCACCGCATTGAAAGGATTCTTTCAGTAGGCAGATTCATGTTTTCGTAAGAGCCTCATCTCCATCTATATTCACAGGCTGCAAATTTAGAATTATCTTTTGCTCCTAGATGAACAATAAGTCTCTTCAGTTTTTACGATGAGGTTCCCTGGTGTTTTGATTCCTTTGAAGGTGAATGCAATTTCGGCCATGAACTTATTTCAAGTCTAACATATCCAAATCCTCATCTTCAATAGGTTTTTTGCTGAAAAGCCACCATCGTCACTTTCAGTGCTGTTGCCAGAGGTTGATAAGGCGGCTTCCACTTCTCTGTCTCTTTTTTTTTCTTTTTGTCAAGCGAGCAAGCTCCTCGGTTATGCTATTTTAATGCATTCTAGAAGTGGTTCACCGTCGGAGGTGCCATTCTTTTGGGGTTTCAGCTAGCTTAAGGAATTCCTTATTTGAATTTCTTTTAATTTATTTATTTTTTTTACCAGTTGTCACCGCGTTCACGCGCAGGAAACCCTATTCAGGAGTGGGTGTTGAAACGCCTTTCAAAAATCATCTAACGCAAATTACGCAAGATGAGCACAGACGCAGGCTTAAAGTGAGGGGGAAATTAAATTGAGTAGGAAACACAGATGATGGAAGAGAATTCCACAGAACAGAGGTGGCAGGAAAGAAAGAAGCACCGCAGCGAACCAGTCTGGAGTTACTAACATCAACACAAAACTCATGTGCCGACAAAGCACCCCTTGTGCTACGAGAGCGTCGTAAAGGTTAGGGGTTAGTTTCCTTGAGCACTTGCCTCTTTGGTACCTATAATAAAGGGACAAGGCACCGACATCACGCGCAAAGATAAAGGGTCGATGGGAGTTTGAGAGTAAAGAGCAAATAATTAGTCTTTTAGTCTATGGGACTCGACCCTATCCAAAATATGAGTGAAACCAGAGCCCCCGCCCCCACAGATATGAGAGCAGTGTACTCCATACAAGGACGGATGAGACCCTTGTATAGCTGAGTAACTGAGAAGAGGAAAAAAAGTCTCGCACTCTAAACAGAATTTCCAAGTTTCTTTGAGGCAGCACCTAGCAACCACTGTGATTTTTAAGTTTTCAAAGCATTTTTTTTGTTTATGTTTAAGTCCAAGGATGTTTATATTGTCAACAGGAGAGAGGAGTGAACCCGTCAAAAGATATAGAAGAGTTAAGGTGTCATTGAGAGAGAGATTTGTAGAAGTTGGCGTTTTTAAAAGAATTAAATTTTCACAAGCTTGAGACGACCCAACCTGAAATTCATATCCAGATCAGCAGAATAGAATCGAAAGATAAGGACGAGGGCAATCTGGAAGTAAAAGAGGAGCAGAATTGATATGAGTTTTGAAGAATGAAGGGTCAAGTCTCGACATATGAGGGATAGAGTTAGATGTGCAGGTGAGAAGATCATTGATGAAAAGCAGGAATAAAGTAGGAGATAAAACGAACCCTGAGGAACACCACTTATGACAGAAAAGAAAAGTCGCCCCATCAAAACAGCCGCATTGAGCGATTTGGAAAGAAAGCATAGACATAATCTAAGCAAAAGAGAAGAAAGGGTAAACCGAAGGAGGGGAGCTTGGTAGAGCAGTGACGCGTCCATACCCGGTCAAATGCTTTGGATATGTCAAGCGCCACCACACAAAGTCTTCCCGTAGTTCCTAAGGGCGGAAAACCATAAATCTGTTAAATAGGAAAGTATATCGCCATTAGATCTCGAGCACCGAAAGCCGTACTGGTAATCAAAAAGAAGGGAAAGAGATTCCAGATGACTAGGAAGTGAGAGTTGAGAAGGGTTTTCAAAGATCTTAGAAAGAATAAAAGTGAGAGCTATAGGCGATAGTTAGAAGGATCAGAGCAAGCATCATTTTTTCGGAATAGGTTGGACATATTGCGCGCTTCCAACACTGAGGAAAGTGCTAGTATTGAGGCATAGAAATATAGTTGAACGAGGGACAGGGTGGTAAGCACGGAAGCACACTTCCTCAAAACTCGGAGAGGATGCCATCGGGGCCACCCGCCTTCCTAACGTTCATAGATTTCAGAGGCTCATGCACCCGATCAAATGAAATGAAGGCAAAGCATAGGACACCTGAGAGGAGAAGGAGGAGGAAGAGGAAAACCAGAATCGTCCAGGGTTGAATAGCAGGAAAATAGGAGGGCCGAAGAGATGATTGGCCTTTTCAGTTGGTGAATTAAAAACAGAATCATCAGAGCGAATAAGAGGGGAAAGGATTGATTTACAGAAGTGGTTAGAGATGTTTATTTGGCAAGAGGCCAGAGAGTTTGTCAGTAGGAGTAACCAGGACGTCAGTGCATTTTTTCGTTTAATGAAAAAGTCGCTTTGCTCGTCGAAGAGTATTCCCTGCAACGATTTATAGCTGAATGGAAAATTGGCAGAGTGATAGGAGAGAACGAGAATTTTTCCACAACCGATAAGCATTGTCTCTAGCATGAATGGCCAGGGAACAAGTACGATCGAACCCATTGATTGAGGAGAAAAAGATTTAGTTCAAGAAGGAATGAACCTGCTCTTTCCCATTAACAATTACAGTTCCAACTTTATGGCAGAATCTGAAGCGTCTTAAGAGTCAAAACAGTCACTTCAATTATAGTTAGCGTGAAGCAAACGGCAATGCCCCCCATTCGGCCTGATCAAAGTGCCAGAAAACCGCATAGGCAGGGATGGAGAAGTGGAGAGAAAAGTATTAAACTAAGTGATATAAGTTTGTGTTGGTCAGAGTTTACCGATAGGAGCGAAGGGGTGCATTTCATAGAAGAAGGGCTAGTGGTGAAAACATAGGTCAAAGTGCTGTTTCAAGAAATCGGTTTGGGACGATCCGATGTGTGTAGTTTATTTAATCAGTTGCTCCAGATAGGTTGAGAATACTCAATGATTCGGCTCCTTCCCACTAAATAAGTACGAGAGGAACCCAACAATTCAGTTTTGTGTACATTGAAATCCCTAAATAGAGGACCTCAGTATTTGATGCAAGAATATATAACTCAGTCCGTGAGATGTATTAAGGTAATTCAAAAAAGGCCATGAAAAATCTGTCTGTTAGGGAGAACAGTAGCAGAAGCCATAAGAATATTGTAATAGAAGGAAGAGAAATATTTTAAGCCACAGAACATCGAATTTAGGAGATTCGATATTCTCGAGACGTGTTATAGAAATGTTTATATTTACATAGGCACATCTCACCCTTCAAACGAAATTATAAATAAGTTATAGTTGGATTATTAATTAAAACGAGTTGAAGGATGAATTCTAGCCATCTGGGTCTTCAGACAAGAGCATAA
>JABUQX010105822.1:0-13548 GCA_015478945.1 Trachelipus rathkii | reverse complement strand
TATTTCAAAAGAAAAAATCATTTAATGTTCATTTTAAAATTTATAAATTACTACATTATGTGGTTCAAATGTAATATATCTGATTTTCAAAAAGTTTTAATAGAAGAGAAATTACATTAAATGAATACAAAAAAATGTGGAAGAAAATATTTGAGATTAACAAATGGAATTTAATCAAGTAAAAAGATATATATAGTATATTTAAAAATTTTTAAATATAATTTTTCCCCCTTTTATTTTTGATTCAATAAATAGTTTACTAAGGATATATATATAACCGATCAAGGTTTTAAATGATTATTCAAATTCTTCAATAAGTGTAGCTGGTGAAGAATTTTACATCTTGGAGTTCTTTAATTCTATCAGTATCTGTATAATTTTTTTCAAGGTTTATTGTTCCCCATTTTTACATTTTTCCGAGTTTCATAAAATTCTTTCCAGTATCTAATTGTTCACATGTTTTATTACTCTTCTGTATCTTTAAATTTTAAAGTTGTATTACAGATCTGCAAGTTTACCATATTTATTATAGGTTTTGTTTTTATTATAAGTCAATTTTGAACTTTACTCATCACCATATCTTGCCATTTTATTATAGAGAAAAAATAGTTTATGAAAAATTAATTTAATGATAATCTCCACCAATATATTGCATTTTATTATCGCTTCATTAAAAATTTAATTGCTCATCATCGAATACATTTCACATATTCTTCTTGAAGAAATCATTATTTACTTCATCCTCTCCCACACGTAGAATTGCAAACATTGCGAGACCATATTTTGTACTAATTTTTAATAAGTTCAATAATGTTATAAATCACATCTTTATTAAATCAGATAGTTTTGTAGTGTTTACGTAACAAGTTGAATAGTTCAAAATCTGTTTTGCCTCAAGTTGTATCTATTTATTATAGAGAAAAAAAGTTTTCTGTTTTTTATTTCATAGTTTATATTTATTTTAAAAAATATATACTGTTGGAAAATAAGTCTCGATTTATATGAATATAGAAAATGTGTCTCCTTGAGGAGACACATTTTTTTCATATAATAATAAGCGTAACGTTAATGTTTTTTAACTATGACCTTGAAGCCATGGTCAAAACTTTGTATATGTATGTATATATATATTTTAAACGTAACTCGTTTTTGACCACTGCCTCAAGGCAGTGGTCAAATCTTTATATAAATATAAATTTTTAAACGTAAACGTTTTTTGTGCATCCGCCAGAGCAATGCACCAACATTTTTATACTATTATAATATATATATATAATATATAATTATATATATATTATAAATATAATATATATATATTATATATATATATATAAAAGATATATATATATATATAATATATATATATAATATATATAATATATATATATATATATATATATATATATATATTAAAAGAGGAGGGGGGGGCATGCAGTACGGCCTTCCACACCCTTTATAAAATTACGATAAAATTATGGTAAAATTACGTTAAATAAGAAGAGGTGGGACGCGTCGTCTCCCACCTCTATAAATTAGGAATAAAATTATGTAAATATAAAGAAAGGGGGGGCCCGTAACGGGACCCTCATAACTATCTTTTTATATTTTATTCTATACTTTGTTTTCTTTGTTCAATGTAATTGTATCTAATATTCACAATAATTTTAATAGTCATTTCCTCATCTCCATTTTTATTTAGCAAATTTTCTCTTTCTCTTTTCCATATTTCTTTCTCATCTCTCCCATAGGCACCCCTCTATATTTTTCTATCTTTTCAATATATCATCCATCATTAATTTTCTTATTCTCAATAGATTCATCTCCTGAATGTATCTTTTTAGGAAAGGTCATTCGGATTTCCAAATCGTATTTTAGAAAGGCAATTGAATAGTATGCATAGATTTTTTTTAATTGGTTTGTATACTGCAGCTGAAAAATTTTTGATATCCCTTTCGTTAAATTGAATGTTTTTTTATTCTATCTTATTCTAAAATCTGTATCATTATGTCATCCCATATTCTTAATTTAATTTCATACAAGTAACAATAACTGTACTAAAATATTTCGATCTTCATCTAGAGATTGCCAAATGTAATTGTATCTATTAAATCCTTCATTGGCATAAAATAACCAGTTTTCTTCGAAGATGGTCCTTTCTTTCCTAATACGAACGGAAACTTTCCGGATTCCGATTTTTGAATTCTGTTTGAAAAAATTATTTGTTTCATTAGGAACCATGTTTTTTTTTTAAAATTATTTTATAATTTTCACTAATATAGATACTTCTAATTGATAGGTCCATAAAACGTTTTCAAAACCAGTCTTTTCAAGAGAGAACGTTATTATGCATATCGAAGAGTTGAGATTTTTTCTTCAACAATTTTTTTAATATGATCATTCAGATTGTAATTCAGTTAATGATTTATTTCATATTTCCCGTCGTTTAACAAAATATCCAGAAGGTACTGTTTCTCTTTACTAAGATTAGTTTTATTATATTTGTAGTAACATCGTTTTCTTCTCGAGGATTAGCCGCATTTGCCAGCTTTTATTTTCGATATCAAATTTGATCATTCATCTTAAATATTTAAATTTCAATCTGACAGTCCTGGAGGTCCTGGAGTCCTCGAGGTCCTCGCGGTCCCGGTGGTCCACTTCTTGTTAGAGGTCCTCTCACCAAATTATTAAACTCATTATTGTAGAGAAAAAAAGTTCTTGTTTATTGTGAGTGAAAATTAATTTCACAACGTGTACTCCGAAAAGAACGAATAAGCACAAATGACCGCAAATAACTTCATTCAATTTGTATTTAATACGTTGAATATACAATATCACATGAAATAATTTCAAATTTCAGTCGGAGGTTTAACACGAATGATCGAAGATAATAGCCATGAAGTTTCTACATTCTTAAAACCAAACATGTCCAATGAGTTCCTGAACCTTTAATTGAATCCAAGTTTAAGATTCCTTTATTCCTTTATTAAGATTTTTTTGGAGGAGCATCTCTCATATAAATTCCTTCAAAGTTTGGAATTTAAGTTGATTAACATATTTCATAAGATCGTATTGACTCAATGCTTCATCGGAATATTCAACTTTTGTATGGTTTGAAAAATAAACCCATAACCAGTTTTTAGACGAGGGTAGGTTTTAAAAAAAGACCTTTCCCATTTGTTTTCTTTTTTTCCATTGAAGGTATGCTTCTAGTCTCCTTCTAATTGCTTTTGTGCCGTTTTTTATCATTTACAGTTTTTACAGTTTTAGCGCTAGCTCCACCAGCAAGAGAAATTAATTGCACTAGCAGCTGCTAGTAATGTTGGAAGTGTTATTAAAAACTCCACTTTGCCAAGGATGTTACTATGTGATATGCTTAATTTAAATAAATGCCTAAAAAATTCGTCAAAGGATTAGAGTTAGAGAAGAATATGTTTCCTTTATCCTTCGGAGTAATTCTAAATGATATAGAAGATTTTTTATTTATTGCGTTGTTTAACTTCTTTACCTGATTTGGTGTAAGATACACTTTCATATCGTTGTACGTCATTTATTTAAGAAGAAAAAAAGTTATTATATATAAAATTTTATATATAATTTTTATAGTATATAAATCGTAAATGTTTTTGACCCATGCGCCTCAAGGCCATGGGTTCTCAAACTTTGTATATAATATTTAAACGTAAGTGTTTTCAACGCCATGCCTCGAGGCATGGCGTGAAAACTTATATATATATAATTTTTTTTATATATTTTTTAGGGGTTTGTTCATATTTAACATAATTTTATCGTAATTTATAGAGGTTGGGGGCAGCAGCGGCCTCCAACCCTCGTTATATTATTTATTTAATTTATATGTTTTTATATTTTTATATTTTGTTAGAAGTGGTAAATTGAGTTTTTACTCTTCCACACTCTGAGCATGTGCCTCTACTCTAAGCATGCTACTTTAATTTGTCATAACCTTATTTGAACATTTTCAGTATTTGTTATTTTTCTACTTTAATCAATAATACCTTTATTATTAAGAGAAAAAATTAAAAACGATATTCATTTTATTCCAATCAGATTGTAGTTTCACAAGGCGATCTGATAATACTAATGCAGTGTCTTTGTAGTTTGATTAATTTTTCTTAAAAGTTGCTCTTATTTTAAATATTGTAAACTGAATTTTTTAGTTGCGATCGATAGCTTTAAACAAATACTACAATGGATACCAAATTTGATATGCTATTAAACAAAGGACAATTTCTATTATATATGATTTAGAATACTCTGATAGCAGTTTTATTAAGCGTTGCAAAAGAATTCTATTAAAAGCAGTCGAAGCTGCCCATTATGGATATCTTCGCGCTATTTAACTGAACAAAAGCCGTTAGTTATATTACAATGATAAATATACCCCTATCATAATGATTATCACCATTTGTTTTTTGAAAAGCTAAAATTATAAAATCGAGGTTTCTCAGATCGCATGATGTAACATTTTTAATCTCCAACGTTGTTGTTCTCTTTGATTACTTCTATAGATTTCACACTGGTCTATTCAAAAAAATTAATTATTGATTTTTCAACTTTTTTTGAATATCTTATATTATTAGACAAAACGTAACACTCATCTGTAAGTGTTACGTGTGGGATTCTCCATACTATCTCGATAAAATAATTTTACCATCAGGAATCTTTATAGGTACCATCATCGTTTTTATCTGACGATTTTAATATAACATTAATATCATCTTCTTTTCTTCTTAATGTAAGCTGATGTTTTATGCCATAAATTACTTTATCATAATTTTCACAAAATCCAAATATATGACTTAATGGAATAGCTACACTAAAATTCCCCGATGAGTTCTTAAATAAGTATTTGTGTCTCTCCATATATCCTTTTTTCGAAAGCTTTTGACATTACTTCCGAAATGACATGATTACATAAAATTCAGAAATCCTAGAGGATTGAGATGTTATGCTCAAATCCTATCATAGTTGATGCTTGTCCAGGATTTGGAAATTCTTGAATTTTTTATTTCCAAGTGATATTCAACTCTTGAAAATAATACATTTTCAAGTTATTTATTAAATTATATATAATCTTTCCTGCTCCAGTTCCAGCTCCATTTTGATCTTTTTCAAATGTTGATCAATCTCTTTTTTTTTTAAAGATCCCTCGATAATAATATAAGCTTCTTGAAGTTGAGTAAATTCATCCTGATTTTTGAAACTGATTATATTCTTTATATCACTTGGTGTATTAAATCCAAACTCCTGTATATAAGGTTCGATTCTTGATAATTGAAAATCTTTTAATTGAGATCACTTATTTCTGGTGATTCCTTCCAATTTAAATTATACTCCATTTAGTATAGAGAAAAAAATTTTTATGTTGATTTTAAATGTAATCGAATAGTTATTTCAATTTTATGATATTGTTCAGTAAGCCAAATATGAATAAATTAACAGGTTGGAATGGTTATCGGATAGATATACTACTGATTATTAGGCATCTCCATATTATTTTATAAACCGGCAGGAACATCGGGGAAAGAAACTATACAAAATTGGTTTTTGAATGTCATTAAGATAAAAATCTTTTATAATATCACAATTAACTAAGATAGAATTTACTGGTGAAATATTAACCATGTTTTCACTTTCATGTTTCCCAATGCCTTCAATAGCATCCCTACTAAATCCTAAAGATTTTTAAATGATTTTTCCTTGAAATATATAATAAAATTAGCCTCCCTAACATGAATAATACATTTCATAGGTATGTGGTTTGCTTCAATACGGAATGCTCTGAATACTTATTTTTAACAAGATGTTCTTGAATGTAATTATTAATCGCTTTATATCATATCTGAAAGTGAAATATATTTCAAAAATTACCGTTATAGTCATATGCAAATTTTATTATTTGATTCATCAATACTTGGTACTGAAGTATACGTATTTATATTTAATAACGCTATTATAGTGTTACCATTTCTAATTTTAAAGAAGGGTAAAAATTATAGTTTGAAATCAGATGTATTACTAGAAAACACAATGCTCATTTATTATAGAGAAAAAAAAGTTATTAAAGATTTATTTATATCTGTATCATAAATATACCTTCTTAACAGTTCATCTTTAAATAGCTTGTAAACTCAGTAAATTGTTATATTACCAGATGAATTTCTGAAAAAATATTCTATGTTTATTAAACAAGCTCAATAGGATCTGAAGGTAAAAATATCAAATCCCGTACCTGATATTTCAGGTACGTCTTCCTACACTAGTTCTTCGAAGAGTAGTATTCTCCAACACTGCTTCTTCTTGGTTTTCTCGCTTTCCGACTATTCTGATTTTAATTTATCAAGCAATTTATATTCATTTCATTAATTTGGCTTAATAAACATCTTATATTTATCCCCCTATTCGATTTAGCAGTACTTCCATCGTATCTAAAAAACGCTTCACCTTTGAATCATTACTTCTTATAATTATTATAGTCATTTTACGGAAACTTCTCCAGGATTTTTCAAGGTTAAGAGTTTCCATAAACCTTCAGTACCGATGTATTGGGGTTTTATTAAATAATTAAAATTACATGAATTTTAACTGTTGCGTTACCTAATTTAAAATCATCACCTCCTTCATTCATTTTAATACCGAATGCGCTGTCATATTTATTATGATAATAAATTACTTTCATATATTTTCCTGTTATTTTTCCTAACTTTGTAAAATTATATCTAGGAGAGCTAAGTGATGCTGATACTTCTTCAATAGCTAAAGGAACTTGACGTGAAGAAGAGATGGAGGTTGTTGACGTTATGAATTATTTCTTTGATGCAAAAGTTAAATATCCTTAATCGTTCAATTAATGATTATAGTAGTTTAATACTTTCTAATAATATTCTTTCATATAACTTCGTTTAAAAATCTTTTCTGAAGTTTCTTTCTAATATTTACTAAATCAGATTTTCCTTTAATATTAACATATGCCATTTATTATAGAGAAAAAAAAACATCAAACATCAAACAGGTAAACATCAAACATCAAACAAAGCAAACATCAAACATCAAACAGTTAAACATTAAACCGTTTCGCGTTCCGTTTTTTACATAGGATATTTGTTTCATAAGCCATTTAACTGTTGGATGTTTAGCTGTTGATGTTTGAATGTTTAGCTGTTTGCCGTTTTGCGTTCTACATCCGTTAAGTCTTTTTCATTTATCCAAGATGTTGTATTGTATCCTTTCCATTTAACTAATATTTTCTCCTTATTCCTTATTCACTTTCATATTTCACAATTTCTTGTTCATAAAAACTTCCAATAATCTCTTCATTACAAATATCTCTTATTTTATGTGTAAAGATTTGTTTTCAATACTTCAGATATAATAAATATTTTCTTCGTGGAAAAGTTTGGAAGATAACCTTTTTCTAAAATATTTATATTTTCTGCTGATTCTTACTCTATCACCAAGGTTAAATTGGTTTCCTAACTTTAGACTTAGTAAGGAGGAAATAAATTTTCATAAACAACTTTACTATTCTTTGCAGAGATCCTTGTTCAGGAGTCATTTTAATACTTCTATGAGAACTTGTATTATAATTTTTTACTAAATCAGGAACAATATCAATCCATTTCTTTGTTTTGTTCTGTAAAATATTTCCACATTTTAGATTTTAAAGTTCTGTTAATCTTTCTACTACTTGAGCTTTCGTTTCATCTCTGTAGCGAACCAATGTATTCTATGTTTCTTAAAAGCTCTTGAGTGGTTATTGTAAATTCGCAGTCCTTTATCCGTATTATTTTTCTAGGAATTCTTCCTTTAAATTATATTTGAAATGCTTGGCGATATCATTTCCCGTTCTTTTTAATGGAGTAGCCCAAGCTATTATGAATATATCTATAACTGCTAATACGTAATTTATTAATTTTATCTGCAGATTTTTAGGCGTGCATGTCAACTAAATCAGCTTGCCATTGATCATCAACACTAGAGACATCACTCTTCTCGTTGAAAATTTATGTCTTATCGGTTTATGCAATGTGTAAACGTTTTGATGATCTAACCAGTCCTTAACTATCTTAGAAGATACCACTTTTTCGTACTAAGTCGTTGATTCCTGAGTATCCAGTTTTAGGATTATAATATAATTCTCTCAATTTTTCAGAGCCCGATTTCGCGAGCTCTTTACCCCGTTTTTTGATGACAAACGCATTCCTAATCTTGATTTCATTCCCATAAGTCATGTGACTAATCTCGAGTCTTTTCTAACGTTCTCTGGTTCATTAGGAATCTAACGCAAATTTCAACTCGCTGTTTTGCTTCGCCAAGGGCCTTGGCCCTCTGGCGGTCTATTTTATGTTATTAAATATTAACTATCATTTAGTTACAGGCTTTTTAGACTTTTCTAAATTATATCCTTCTTTTAATCTTTTGTGTACTTTCGTACCTGGACCGCAATATGAATATTTTCCTGTATTCCTGAACGATCCGTTTTCAATATTTTCCTATGGAACATTATTAGATAAATTTAAATGCATTTCTTGTAAAGGAAGTTTCTTCAACGCCAAATTTAACAATCCTGAACCAGTTTTTGTCTTTAAAAATAATTTCAATTCATTAATATATTTTTGATTTTCAAGGGTTAAGTTTATTGAATTTTTCTCAATGAAATTTTCTTTATGAACTTTTCGAGTTGTATTGTAAATATACATTTATTTAAGAGGAAAAAACTTTTTAGGTACATATATAGACTTAAAATTAGTTTGATATCTTCCCTCTCCTTTTGGTAATTTTTTATTTATAACAATGTAACCAAATAGTTCTTTCCAACAGTTTCACAATAATTACGAAATTCTTCCCACGTCATATCTTTTGAAATGAAATCATTAAAAATATTAACTAAATCTTTTATAGGCTATGAGAACAATATAAACACATTAGCATTGGATCGTATTGTTTGAAAATTAACATTTTAAAATAGTTTGGATAACTATTTATAGAGCTTGTATTATTATGTCTTCCTCTCATATAATAATCTTCACTTTACTTGATTTGAATCATTCATTATATCATCAAATACAAATAAATTTTTCTCTTGTTGTTACATCCTTCGGGTCTAGAATTTCTGAAGAATCTTCATAATATTTCACATTTATATTTGATTTTTTATTCTTTTTAGGTAGATTCCTAATATGAATCGATGTCACCCCCTCCTTTCTCCCATAATTGAAGAACTGTTTTCAATTTACAAATTCTGATTTTATTAATTTATATCTGGCGGTGTAAGAAACTTCTTTCCAAAACAAATAAATTATGATATCTAACCACCTTTATCCATACAGTAACATTCTTTAGTAGTAAATTCGTTACGCCATCCAGACTCTCCAATAATTATACTCTAACATTAGGAGATGGTAATAAGAAATGATGTTCTTGATTATTTCTGCTATTCTCATCTTTCCACTGGATAGAAATGTTTTCCATTATTTATTATAAAGAAAAAATAATTGTATTCGTTTGAATTTTTTTTTGAAGGGGGCGGTGAAATACCGCCCCCTTCAAATATATTTTTATGTATAAAATAATATTATGATAATCTCAAAGGACCCCCTGAAACTGGGGGGCATACAAATTTATTTCGTTTGTAATTTATTCGAAAAAAAGGGGGTGGCGTTTCACTACCCCCTTTTGTAATGTTATATAAAAAAATATATATTTTTTTATAATTTGCTTGCGTGGTGCCTCAAGGCACCACGCAAACTATTTTTTTATAATCTATTTGTGTGGTGCCTCAAGGCTACCCGCTAAGCTATATATTTTTAATTTTTTAGCGGAAAACCTTAAGGCATCTCATCAATTCTTAGATATATATATTTTTTTTTTAAATTTTTTTAGCGGGCAGCCTTAAGGCTGCTTGTTATATAAAATATATATAGCAATGTCGAACACTCGCTTTAAATCCACCAATTCTTTTATATATTTTTTATTTTTATATATATATAGCATTGTCAAACACCCGCTTAATTTTTTTTTTATCATTTATTTTTATTTTAGTGGGCAGCCTTAAAACACCAATTCTTAGATATATATTTTTTTAGCGGGATGCCCTAAGGCATCCCGCTAATTCTTATAAATTTTTAATCGTAAATGTTGAGGCGGGGGGTTGTACCCATAATATTAAACGAGATTTAAAAAAATATATATAATTTTTTATATATTTTTAATCATAAATGTTTTTTCTTTTAAAAGACTGCTCACTGCGTTGCCTTGATATAGGTCATAGTTACTGTGGGAGCGTGGAGGTTGAAATTTTTTTTATTTTGTGTGTGATTATATAATTGTTTTTGTAAAAACACTCAGGAAACATAATATAAATGAGAAGAAGTACTTCTTTTTCATTGAACATGAAATCCGGGGTGCGTTGACCTAAAGGCAACCGCGCGGGGTGTGGGGTGAGCCCCCCCCGTAGAGTGGGATTTCTTTTTTTATATATATATTATAAAAAAAATTAAAAATTCTATTTAAAAATAAGATACATGTTGTGAGGTTAAAACTTTCCACTCATAGACTTTCAGAATCAATTGCAAAATCTTTGTTAAAATCATTGTTAAATGTTTCATCAAATTTTCCCCTTAACTCTTAACTAATAAAGTAAATCAGTAATATTTTTATATTTTTAAATTTTTCGCTTCAACTCTAAATGTAACTAACATGTAATTTTTTTTAATTTTTTAAATTTTTTCACTTAAACTCTAACTTACAACTAGCATTTTTTATAATTTTTTAAAATTTTTCCTTCATACTCTAATGCACATCCACATTATAAAATTGAACCAATAATATTTTCTAAGTTTTTTCACTTAAACTTCTAATCTTACAACTTTAATTGTTATTAGTAAGTCTATGGTCAGCCAACTAGGTGGGATTCGGTCCTTAGCTTGATAATGCGAGATGGAGCTGATGAGCAGATGACGCTTCTTGGTTAATAATATATCGTTTAATCATTTTTCTTCAGCTAAATGGCTATATTAATGACTGTGTAGTATAACAAATTATGTTTTTTTTACTTATGTATTCAAATTTATTTTATAAATCAAGATAAATATCAATTTAAATAATATTATTTTTTATAGTCAAGTAATATGTTAATCCGATGGGATGCGAGTAATCGCTTTTTCTTTACCCCCTAGCTTTTTTAATTTCTTATTTTTCTAAAACCGTTTTATAATAATTAAAATTTTGCTTCTTTAGTTGATGCATTAGTCCATCACTGCTAAGAAGCTCTTTCCACTGTTTCACTTTGTCATTTTACCTAATACACTTTTTTATTTTTTTCTGAAATATAATTTAGCTCTTTTTGGTTAAAATCAATATGTATTCGAACAATTATTTATATCCTTTTTCATATTTCTTTAATATATTATTCATATCGTTTTGAATATAATAATAATTGTATGAATCGAAATGGGTATGCGGTAATTTTTGCTTTTTCTATTTATGATTTTACTTATAGAAATGATTATATATTGGAACTGATATATATTAAAGTTTTACTTAACTCTAAAAATTAGAGACATTCCTTAACCATTAGATAGGGTTTATCAAATTCCTTATATGTTAGTTTTTTTGTCATATGAACAAGCTATTAATGATTTTATCTGAAAATATTTTTGCTAATCTTGAAATTGGCGACGTTCCCGTAGGGAGTTTCAGGGCGATGGCGAAGAACTTTTTGTTGTCTATGTAAGGTGTACTTCAACTCGGAAAGATTTATATTTTTAGGGAATCAAATTCATCAAAGTATCATCAAATTGTATTAAGAAATCTTTCTTCAAATTCGATTTTTTCGCTCCTTTTCTCCTTCTCGTGGTCTTAAGATCCAAATGTGTAGTGTTGTTAATTTTTGTATTGCAAATTTAAACTCATTATATGATTATATGTAAATATTCTAATGTTATTATACTTCAGTATATGTCAGGATCGGTGTTGGAATTTTTGTTGTTATCAAATTTCTCATTTGATTGATTAGTATTTTGGTTCATTACATTCAACATTATGGAGAACTAATTTGATGAACGTGAACGTAAA
The DNA here is from genome assembly GCA_015478945.1 of Trachelipus rathkii. Taxonomy (NCBI): domain Eukaryota; kingdom Metazoa; phylum Arthropoda; class Malacostraca; order Isopoda; family Trachelipodidae; genus Trachelipus; species Trachelipus rathkii. The sequence goes on along the minus strand of JABUQX010105822.1, from coordinate 1,455 downwards.
CTTAATATTTTCTGCTGGAACTAAAAGGTACTAAATCAATTATGTTAATATTAATAAATCATAGTTGATTATTATTATTATTATTATAAGGACAGATATATATTTCTCATATATTTTTCATACTTATTAATTTAAAGAACATTAATAAAATATTTTAGCTACTTTATTTTTTGTTGATTCAATATCAAGTAAGTTTTATGATCCAGTATTAAAAATTTCTCAATAATAATAAATCATTAATGTTTTTTTTTCAATCCCATTTTAAATTTCCCGTAGGCAAATTACTGAACATTTGCCCAACCGTATAAAATTATTAGCACTAATAAGTGAGTGATAACCATTTCGGTTTGATATTTTCTCATAAATTTTTACATGAAGATCCGAAAATATTTTCGCTTTTTTGCAATATCTATGTGTTTATATAACTGGGATTCCTACCTCTAAATCCCCCTTTTCTTATCCATTAACAAACATATCTGGCTCTTTTAATTAAATCTAATTTTTCACTTTTCGTTTTCTATTTAATAATGCAATCTCAAGAAAAAACCTGGAGATGTAAAATAACGTGCTGAATCTAATTTATAAGTATCTCTAAAACAAGTCGCTTCTAAGTTTTCAAAACAACATTCCAGCTAATAATATAATGTATCAGGATTGTAAGTATAAACATTATAGGTAATCTTTAAATGTTTTTACAATTAAATTTTTGTCCAAGATAAGGTCTGCGCATGTTGTGCAGCAGTTCTCGTCTGGTTAATTCTTTCTATTATTTCAAAAATTATAAAAATTTTCTCTTTTTATGGCAATTTTTCGTTGATTAAATTTCTGCTATATCATCCCATCCCAAGTCTCGATGGATAAAATTCCTGTCTACGTATTTAGTAGCTGAAACTGTTTTTCATCTTTGATTAATTATTTGTGTAAATTCCTTTAAATTTTATTTTCTGACAATTTAGATTGCCAGGTTTATTAAGGCTTTAGTGGACCGAGGACATTGGGAATCTGAATAACGTATCGAGGAATTCCAAACTCCATGCTGTTGAGATTGTTCTTCATTTCAATTTTATAAACTACTGAAACTATATAAGGCAAAACTATGTTTGAGGAATTGTACTATTATTTATAATTCTATATATCACCTAAATACTCATAACTATGTAAGATCTCATCTCCATATAATATATATATATATTTATATATATCTATCCCTCATTGAACCATATTAATTATGTCACACCTACACACACACGCCCACCTTTTTTATTTTTAATCGTTGAGAGTTGGTGAGAGGATTCTGAGTATAATTTCTAGAAATGTTATAATTATTATTTGTTGTTGCTTTATATTATTTTTTCCTATATGTTTGAACAATAAGCGCTGCATGATTAAATTTATTGAGGACCAATCCTTCAACTTTGGCTACATTTATATAAACTATTTTTTTACTTTCATTCA
>JABUQX010105821.1:0-10000 GCA_015478945.1 Trachelipus rathkii | reverse complement strand
CAATTGTGGCTTCGTACAGAAGGCTATCCCTTGTTCTGTCTTCCCATCCACGCGTGTATCGCTCTTTATTAGATGTAGTGTAGAGTGTTTGACTCTAGCGATGCCTTTATTAATTTCTTTCTGATTTTGTCATTTATAGCGCATGATTTACAATACGAGTATTCTAACATGGCACTGCTGTATTGATCGATATCGATATATTTAGGGATGTCGAGTTGAACCTATAACAGTATAGATTGGATTAATTTAATTGGTTTAATGTATATATATATGCCAGCCTCTAGAAGAGCCACAATCCATATCTCATAAAACTACTAATAGCTACAGGAAAAGGAATTACATTTTGGTAATCCTTGTAAAATGTTTGGTTAGGCAATTGGTAAAAAAAAATTAAAATAAAAATGAAAAAAAACAAAAAAATACTTTTTTTTTTGGGGGGGGAGCTCGAGCCTCGGCGGGACATAGTATATATGATTATTTGTACAAGGTATTACACGCATTTTAGGGGCTCGAGCGAGGGGAAACACAGGGGGGGACGTTCTCCATACCCCCTTAGGGGAGGGGCGGAGGAACCCCCGCGACATACCAAATACCAAAGGCGTCCGGAGGGTTCCGGAACGCTCCTCCCCGGAACGATATATGTATTACTTCGAGGGGGGGAAATAGTCCAACCCGTAGTTCCCCGGAAGGCCGAAAGACCCCGACTCCTACCCGGTTGCGGTCTTACGTTGGGTATTCTTAGTTAAAAAAAAAAAAAAACAAAATTTACTAGAAAGTCTATTATTTTAACGATGTAACGTATAAAAAGTCTCTAAATAGCTCACTCTATTATTATAATTATTAACAATAATTTTTTTACCAATTTTCCGCCAATAAATCTGTACCAGCATTTCTCCAGCAATGTATTCGCTTTTCCCGGAGTGTTGTAGTTTTTGAGATATGATTGTGCTCTTCTAGAGGCTGGATATAGATTATATATATTACCGTAATCTATACATTATAGTCTTATATATATTATATAGTATATATATAGTTAATATATATATATATATACTATATAACTATATATATAACTATATATATACGTATATATATATTATCTTATATTATATATACATATATATCTATTATATATATATCGATGTCGATAGATATCGGTATCGTTATATATATTTCGATTATATCGAAATCGAAGGTCCATGAAAGAAAACTTAAGTTTTACCATATCTAGTACCGACGTCACGTAGCTTTAGCGTCATAATCTAGAATAGATATCATATTATTAAATGATACTTATAGGCAAGATATCTAGTATAATAAGTATTAGATATACGTGCGGTATACGCCCACTTTATAGACTTAATGGCGGCCTGCTCTCTATACGTTATCCACTTGCCGATCTGCTATATATATATATATATATATATATATATATATATTATATATATAAACTTTGCCTACCCAAGTGTAATCTTCAAGTACGCCACTGATCATAATATATATATATATATATATATATATATATATATTAATATATATATATATATATAGATAAATATATATATATATTATATATATAGATATATATATTATATATCATATATATATATATAGTATGACATAATTTACTGACGTGATCGTTAGAATTATCTCGAAAAGAATGACACTTACAGAAAAAAAATTGCATATTTGGAATCGGCGTATAAAGCTTAATTACCATATGTAAAAAATCTCGAAAAGTAGGACGCTTACAGAAAAACAAATTACATATTTGGAATCAGCGTATAAGCTTATTATATGTAAAGTCGTTTCTGATTTAAAACTAACAAACACCCTGGAGCCCCCTAAAAATTGAAGTTCATGGAAACATATTTCTCATTAGGGGCCGAGCCGATGGGGACAGAGGGGGGGACGAAGTCCCCCCGCGCTCCACCTAGAGGCCAAGAGATCCCGACTTCCTGATATCTATGCGTCTACGTCTAGGGTATATCGTTAGTTTTAAATCATAAAACGACCTTTACATATAATAAGCTTTTATACGCTGGTTCAAATATGTAATTTGTTTTTCTGTAAGTGTCGTACTTCTCGAGATTTTTTTTTTACATCTGGTAATAAGCCTTTATACTGCGATTCAAATATGTAATATGGTTTTTCTGTAGTGTGCATACTTTCTCGAGATAATTCGTGTAATTTATTGCGTATATAGGGATATATATATGGAAGTATAGTGAGGTAGTGGTATGTACTATGTAGGTGTGTGAGTATAGTATGAGTAGTATATATAGTATATATTATATAGATAGTAGTGAGAGTATATTGGTGTGAGTGAGTAGAGTGGTAGTGTGAAGGTGATGAGTGGGTATATATAGGGTATCATATATATATATTAAGTATATAGGTGATGAGTTGATTAGTATTAATAATAGTAGTGATATATATATATATATATATATATATATATAATTGATAGTATATATTATAATATATATAATTATAGGTGAGTAGAGTGTATAGTGATACTAGTATATAAGTATATATACCTATATAGTATAGTGAGTAGTATATATATATAGTGAGATGAGTAAGATATATTATATATATATATATATATATATATTAATAATATATATATATATACAGATATTATATATATAATATATATATTATATATATAATATTATATATATATATTTATATATATATATTATAGTACAGTGTTTTCATGTTCGATATTATAATAGTATAATAATATATTACTTATTAATACCTATAGTATTATATATATCCGATACATGTATAACTTATATATATACTATATATATAATTATATATATAGATATATATATATTTATATATATATATAATATATATATATACTATATATATAAATATATATCTATTATATTATATATATAATACATTATCATATATATATCTATAGTAATGCCTTAGTAAATTAGATGGTCGAGAAAATCACTTGAGATTTACAATTATTATATTTAACTAAATATATATATATACGTCTATATACTATACGATATACTATATATATTATAGGGTATTACTTCTAATCGTAATTATTATATGATTATACTATTATATACAATCGTACTTGATTTAGTATTATAAGTGTATATAGATCTATTATAGTGATATATATAGTATTACACGGTAATTTCGCTCATTGTCGCTGTTAATCTCTTTTACTTATAGGTTAATATATATATATTATATTATAGATGATATATCATTATAATATATGATATATATTATATATATTATAGTATATATTATATACTATACTTATATATATACTCAGTGATTTTCTCGACCATCTAATTTACTAAGGCATTACTATAATAAATATTAAGTTAGCCGTCCTTAAGCTTATAATTCCACTCTCTACATTTTAGATTTTCTATTTATAAGTATATATATATTAGTATATAATATTGGGACATAATATATGTATATATATATATATATATATATATATATATAGATTACTATAATTTTATTACCTATCAATTTTTACTTAAATATAGGACTGACATCCATTCTATCCATCACTCAATCAAAGTTTCGAGTTATCGATATTTTCCTGAATTCTATTCTGACGTCTAGGTTTATGATCGTATATATTCTAAAGTTAGTCCAGGAGTTATATCGATTATTCCAGCGATAAATAAACAAAAAATCGTCTATTCGGATTTTGACCTTGTAGGATTAAGTTGATATCGCTTGTGCTGTGGCAAACTTATAATTTAAAGATTATATTTTATTTATTTATGTGACTTTTAAATAGTTCTTTTATCTCATATTTAACACACAGTAAAACTTTGTTTCTTTGAAATTCCTTCTCGTCCATTTCATTTGCATTTTACAAAGGAATATGATGCTTAAGAACAATTTAAATCGGCAAGAATTTAAACGACAAGAATAGGGTACAATTTCTGTTATATTCTTAATGACGAAAGATTCAAGACGGTGTATAGACTTGACTAATGGTGGCAAATGTATTAACCATCGAGCTACCTCTGCATTGTGCACGTTGCCGTTCTCTCTATTTAGTAAGTATTATAGTTATAGGTATTATATATATTTATATTCTGTATAATATATTATATATATATATATATATATATATATATATATATATTATATTATATTATCATGGCCATTATAGGAAGCTTCGCTCGAGCCCCCTAAAAAGGAGTTTACCCTTTTTAGGGGGCTCGAGCCGATGGGGAGCAGAAGGGGGGGACGTTTCATACCCCGGAGGTGATGGTCGGAGGAACCCCCGCGACCCAGACCAAAGAGCGGGGTCGGAGCATCCCGGAGGGGGGATTAGTCCCCCCATTCACCTAGAGGCCGAGAGACCCCGACTCCTGACAACTCGGGGTGGTCTACCCGTGGGGTATTCGTTAGTTTAAACACCCCTAACATCGGGCGCCTTATTTTTTTGCGGTCAAGTCTTTTTTTTTTTTCTGTTCGCCATGCATAGTGCAACAATTGCTATGCGCTTACTGGTTAAGGTCGCTGTTGTTCTCCTAGTTAATGCTATGTTAGCTTCTAGACCACCTGCGAACCTCTGGCTATATATATATATATAATCTAGACATTATTAATATTTATAATAAACTATATATATTACTATTGTATAATTATATTAAGCTAGTATAGTACCGCTTAGCTACCTTCCGTTAAGAGATCCATTATTTAATTATAAATATATAACATATATATATAATCAGACTTATTATATATTTATATATATATATATATATATATTAATATCGATTATATCGACTATATTCCATACTCTGTATATATCGATATAGTATCGATATATCGAATACTCGAAGCTCAGACGAAAAATGAATTTTACCCATATATATATATATATATATATATATATATATATATATATATATATATATATATATATATAATATATATTATATATATATATATATATATATATATATATATATATATATATATATATATATATATATATATAAAAAAATTTATATGTATATACGACTTTCTTGATACTGTTGAGCTCTATATTTTATAAATTGTTCTTTTCAATTTTTTTTACTTTTATTTCATACGAGAACTTGTTAATATTAATTAATACGAGTAGTAATACATTATAGTAAGGAAATAACAATAAGGCAAAATTCTTAAAAAACAAAAATGTTCTAATCCATGCAATCGATATGTATATGGAAGTGGACTGCTGATAACAGACATGCATCCTATATATATTATATATATATATATAAAAAAACTATATATATATATATATATATATATATATATATATATATATATACACATATATATATATATATACATACAATTAGACTAATTAAAAAAGGTGTATGAAAATTTAATGAATTAAAATTAACATTAAAACTTTAAGCGTGGGGTGACACTAATTTATATAAATAAATATCGGGTAGGAACGAATTATAATATCACTTGGGAAGAACGAGCTTTCGTCTAGGTTTTCCTAGACTTTTTTCAAGTTAGAGAGAGACTGTTGTGTTGGGGAGAGGAAGATTATATATAAATAGAATATTTTTATTGAGGATGTTGGTTGGTTTGTAAATTTGTTTTTAGTGTGGTGAAATATTTGGAAGATAATAAAATTTTGTTTTGCAAATAATCGAGGGCAAACTCACCTTTTTGTTTATTGAAATTTTGGGTGTTGTAAATATAGATTGATTCTATTATTTTTCTTTTCTGTATGTTGTTAGCAGTTTTAAGTATGGAGATGTTTTGTATATCAATGCTATGGTTTTGTTGGGTTCTGTGATGAGTGAGGGCAGAATTTTTACTGTCTTCTATTAAATCACTTTTGTGTTGTTTGGTGCGTCTTATTAGATCATTGGTTTCTCATATGTATATGGAAGGGCAATCTCACAAAAAATCCCCAAAAAAAATTCTTTCGATACTTTCAACAGTAACTTAAAAAAGATTACTAAAGACCACCCCGATATTCATAATAACAATAAAGCCCAAATGACACGCATTTCAAAATTCTACGGAATTCCCAAACTGCATAAACAAAACCACCCCCTACGCCCTATAATTTTCAACACTAACTGCAATACCTACAAACTGTCTGCTTGGCTGTCCAACATATTAAAAACCCTAATCGGCAACATTTCCCCCGCACATATAAAAAACACCCCTGATTTTATACAAAAAACCCACCAACTTAACCCCACCACCCACCAATTTTTAAGTTTCGATGTTAAATCCCTTTTCACCTCCGTCCCAGTCGATCACACCTTACAACTACTTGAAGATTACCTAACTAACAATAACATCAATCTTTCCTACCCCTTCCCCCTCATCAAAAAACTCATTTTACTAACCCTGAACCACAATTATTTTAATTTTAACGATAAATATTTCAAACAAACCTCTGGCCTTTCGATGGGATCACCCCTCTCTCCAATCCTTGCTAATATATATATATATGGAACTTTTAGAACACAATAACATCATACCATACATATTTCCCCAAAATATCACTTGGCTACGCTACGTTGATGACGTTTTCGTCGCCCTACCCAAACACATAGATTTCAATAACCTACTCAACTTTATAAACAATTTGCACCCCTCCATCAGTTTTACTCATGAATTATCTGCAAACGATACCCTCCCATTCCTCGACACATTATTAACCTGGCACAAAACAAACCACTTAACATACGCAGTTTACCGAAAACCAACCTCTCTTCCTGTTTACATACACTGGTACTCTTCTCATTCCAATTCCATAAAACAAGCCACTTTAACAGCCCTCTATATCAGAGCCCTACGAGTCTGCTCCCCCAACCATCTTGACTCAGAAACAAAATTTCTCTTCTCCACATTTACCAAATAAACTTACCCTCCCAAATTTATCAACAAATCTTACCACAAAGCTAAAAAAACATTCTACAACCCACCCAACATCACCACCTCTAACAACAAAACCTTCCTTCCCATACCCCTTTCCACTAATAATAACATAAAACAATTCTTCCCCAGTTCCATATATTTTACCCAAAATAACACGTTTACCCTAAAACACTCTCTAAAACCCCCCACATTCAATAACCCACAAACCAACTGCATTTACAAAATCCCTTGCCATGATTGCCCTTCCATATACATAGGAGAAACCAATGATCTAATAAGACGCACCAAACAACACAAAAGTGATTTAATAGAAGACAGTAAAAATTCTGCCCTCACTCATCACAGAACCCAACAAAACCATAGCATTGATATACAAAACATCTCCATACTTAAAACTGCTAACAACATACAGAAAAGAAAAATAATAGAATCAATCTATATTTACAACACCCAAAATTTCAATAAACAAAAAGGTGAGTTTGCCCTCGATTATTTGCAAAACAAAATTTTATTATCTTCCAAATATTTCACCACACTAAAAACAAATTTACAAACCAACCAACATCCTCAATAAAAATATTCTATTTATATATAATCTTCCTCTCCCCAACACAACAGTCTCTCTCTAACTTGAAAAAAGTCTAGGAAAACCTAGACGAAAGCTCGTTCTTCCCAAGTGATATTATAATTCGTGCCTACCCGATTTTATATTTATAATAAATTAGTTGTTCACCCACGCTTAAGTTTTTATGTTTTAATTTTTAAATTCAATTAAATTTTTCCAAATCGTACTTTTAATAGTTCTAATTTTGTACGTAATATATATATATATAAAAATATATATAATAGATATATATATATATATATATATTATATATATATATCATATATTATATATATATATATATATATAAATATATATCCTTATATAGTATATATATATATATATTATACTATATATATTATATACTATATATTATATATATATATATATGCTCGTCATTGTCCGGGAATGTGCTTAGTAGTAGGACAGACATATTGGAGCACGAGATTGGGGGAAAAAATGCAAAAACCCACCCGAAAAACCCAAAAACCCACGTGACCTTTTTGGCCTTGACCTTTTTTGGCCTTGACCTTTTTTGGCAACCCTAATTTCTTGTTGGCAAACCCTAATTTTTTGGGCAACCCTAATTTTTTGTGGCAACCCTAATTTTTTTTGGCAACCCTAATTTTTGGCGCCCTTTCGAAAGGTGCGCCAAACGGTTGCGGGCAAGAGCGTTGTACATAACCAGCCCCTATTTTTCGGCCATGGGTAATTTTTGCCACTGGTGCATTTTTGATCTGTCTTTTAGGGGCTTAGCCCTTTTGTGATTGTCTTTACCTTGTTGTTTCGAATCCGCCGCACCCCACAGGTGCGAACCGCAGCCGCGGCTGCTTGTCTGCAAGGCGCGTTCCCGCCCCGGTTCGTTCCCATCACAACCTTAGGCCGTTAGGTTCACCTCCGCACGCCTTGTGTCCCCAATGCCCCTCCTTGTATTCCGCCCACCAGACCCGTCCGCCCACCATTGCACACACACAGCACACACACCGTGGTCCACTGGACTCACAGAATATTTATCCGTCCCTTTTTATCTGTTTCTTAACTGTCCTTACCACTCAAGCCTTATGTTCGCGCTCTCCCCTTCGCAGTTTACCTTTCCAGGTTCACTTTTCAAAAATAGAACATCGACTCTTACCATCTACGGCAATACCCCTGACCTTTTACACCCGGTTCCAGCGCTACGAATTAGGAGAATATATAATTTAATTTCCAAGTCTATAAAAGCAAGTCCGCGGCTTAATCCAAAATAATTTATAATAATTAATATAATAATATAATTAATATAAATAATAAAAATAATAAATAAATAATACATAATATAATAATAAAATATAATAATAATAATAATAAATAATAATAATAATGAAAATAATTTAATATATTTTATAGTTATATATATATATCTAATATATATATATATATATATATATTATTACTATTATATAAATATATATAATATATATACTTATATTATATATCTATTATATATAATATATATAATATATAATGGAAAACGAAGAGAGAGAGAGAGAGAGAAGAGAGAGGAGAGAGACGAGAGAGAGAGAGAGAAGAGAGAGAGAGAGAGGAGAGAGAGAGAGAGAGACAGAGAGTAGAGAGGAGAAATTTTTGCCTGCGTGCGGAGCATTTCGAAGCATTTTCTTGCTATTAATGCTCAACATGATTAATACCGAAATTTAAATAATAATTAATTAATAAACGAATTTTATTTTCTATTCTATTATTTATTAAATGCCATAATACAATGCGTAAATAATTATAGTCTCAATAAAGAACTAAGCACGGGAGCAATATCTTTGAACAACCAAGAACAGCACCCGGTCAGCCAGTGGACCATACCATATATATATATATATATTTTTGCCTAAACATGTTAAAGATGTAAGAAATGGTAATAAATACCGAAAATTTATATAATAATATAATGATAATGAATGTTAATAAATTATTATTATAATGATAAACATTGTATTTTTTACTTAATATAATTTTTATTAAAATAATACCTACAACTTCACACAAGGCAGTAACACTAAATTATTTATGTCTCTTAAGAAACTGAGCACAGATGAGCATATCTTTGAACAAAAGACGCGGTCCAGACACGTGGAAAATTCTCTTAATTATTATATAAATAATATATTATATATATATATATATATATATTTATATAATAAATAAATTACGTATACCTACCTATATATTATATACGTATATAGTATATACGAATAATTAACTACCTATATATATATATAATATATATACATAATAATATATATATTATATAATTATGTGAGCACCAGACGGCTACTGCGCCTCACACCATTGGCTATCGGAATCGGTAGTACGCGTAGGCCCATCGCGTTACGATTTTGAGAAGTCCTGCACATAGCGCGAGCAACGTGTCTCGTTCTTCTCTACTCTGCATCTCCATCGTTCTATCGAATCGCCTCT
>JABUQX010105820.1:10000-12394 GCA_015478945.1 Trachelipus rathkii | reverse complement strand
TGTATATATATATAATATATATATATTATATATATAATATATATATAATATATATATAGTAATATTTTACAGTTATCACCACCGGCTCACGGGCAAAGCCCTATTTCTAAGGAGGGGGTTGCTTACTCTCAACAAAATTTTCAACTAACGCTCAGATTGAGCGTCCAACAGACGCGGGCTTTTTTAACGTGAGGAGATTAAATTGAAGTAGGAAAACACAGAGATGGAAGAGAAATTACCACAGAACAGAGGTGGCCAGGGATAAGCAAGGAAGCACCGCAAGCCAAAACTAGTCTGGAGTTACTAATATCAACAACAAAACTCATTTGCCGACACAAGCCACCCCTTTGGTGCTTTACGGAGCGGCGTCTTAAAAGGAGGTGGGCACGCGAAGTGGAAAGTTCCCCTCGCAGCACCTGCCGCTTCCGGTACCTATAGAAAAGGAGATAAAGCAACCAACATCGCGCCCGCAAAGATAGAAGGTCAATTGGAACTAGAAAAGTAGCAGGACAGTTTAAAAGCGTCTTTTTTTGCCCTTTGGACTCGACCCTGTCCAAAAGGCGGGGTGAAACCAGAGGCCCCCCCAGATATGAGAGCAGTCACTCCATACAAGGGCGGATGAGGCCCTTGTATTATCTGGAAGTAAACTGAGGAAGAAGAAGCAAAAAAGTTGTCGCAGTTCTAAACAGGGAAAAATCACCAGGTTTTCTTTTGAGGCCCGCCGCCTAGCAAAAACCGTTATTTATGTGAGGTTTCCAAGACACATTTTTTTGTTAATGTTAAGGCCAAAGGATGTTATACTTGCTCAACGAGGAGAGACGAAGAGGAAACCGTCGAAGATTATAGGGAAAGTTGGAGGTAATTCTAGAGAGGGAGATTTGTAGAGTTGGTAGTTGAGTTTTTAAAGAATTTAAATTTCACAAGGTTGAAGAACGACCCCCCAACCGGAAAATTCTATCCAGTATCTGCGAGAGAATAGATTCGGATCAAAGATTAAGACACGAGAGGCAAATTCTCTAGAGAAAGAAGTAAAGGAAGGAGCGGAAATTGAAATGAAGTTTGAAGAAATGAAAAGGGTCGAGGCAATCGGTATACGAGTGGATAGAGTTAGATGAGCAGGTGAGAAGATCATTAATGAAAAAGTAAAACATAAAGTTAAGGAGGATAAGACAGAACCCTGAGGAAACACCACAATTGACCAGAAAAAAAGAAAAGAAATGAAGTCAGGTTCGCCCGCCGTAACAACAGCCCCGATTTATTTCTTATTTTGAGCGGATTGAGAGAAAACTAGACATTAAAGTAAGCAAAGAGAAGGAGGAAACCCAAAAGGAGGAGTTTGGAGAGCAGTGACGCGTTGCCATACCGGGTCAAATGCTTTGGATATGTCAAGCGGCACCACGCAAGTCTCCCGTAGTTAATAAGAGCGAAAAACCATAAATCAGTAAGATAGGAAAGTATTTCGCCAGTAGACCTCGAGGGCCGAAAGCCGTACTGGCGATCGGAAAAGAAAGTTAAGAGTAAATGAGATTCCAAGATCTAAGAAATGAGGAGTGAGAAGGGGTTTCCAAAGATCTTAGATAGAATTACAAGGTGAGAGCTATAGGCGATAGTTAGAAGGATCAGAGCGGCTTCCTTTTTTCGGAATCGGTTGGACATGTTGCGTGCTTCCAACACTGAGAGAAAGTGTTAGTATTGAAGACATAAAGAATATAGCTGAACGACCGAGAGGGGCAACACGGAAAGCACCACTCCCCAAAACACCGGGAAGAAATGCCATTCCGGCCCCACCCGGCCTTCCTAACGTTCATAGAATTCAGGAGCCCATGCACCCGATAAAATGTAATCACAGGCAAAGGGCATTAGGGACACCTGAGAGGGAGAAGGGGAGGAGGAAAGAATGCCCCAAGAATCATCCAGTTGCAGTTAGAGGAAAATAGGATGGCCGAAGAGGCCTTTTTCAGTTGGGAGAATTAGCAATCAGAACCCAATCAACGCAATAAGAGGAGGAAAAAAATCTTTATATGTTGTTGCTTGACGTTCTTTGCAAGAGGCCAGAAAGATTTTGTCAGTATGGAGAACCAAGGATGGTTAGCGCACTTTCGTTTGATGAATGCCCGCTTTGCTCGTCGAAAAGTATCCCTTGCAACGATTTCTAGCTGACATGAAAATAGCAAAGAGTTGATAGAAGGAACGGGAATACGGCGATTCACTCCCGATACGCACTGGTTCTCAGCCTAATGGCCAAGAGAACAAGCACGATCGGAACCATGGATTAAATGATGACGATAAAAGATGTAGTCAGAAGAAGGAAATGAACCTGCTCAAGCCCCATCAATGAATATTACAGCTCCCCAGCCTTTATCGGCAGAAGCTGAAGCTCGTTCCACCATGAGT
>JABUQX010105819.1:17500-34827 GCA_015478945.1 Trachelipus rathkii | reverse complement strand
GTGTCTCTAAGAGTGATTGTTTGTATGTCAAATTGCAGAATGTAAGACAGTTACAGGGCCTTATGGTCTTACTGAGTAGAAACAACAGTCGTCTCGTTATTTCTGATCACGTTTACTGTGTGTCTTCAGTCGTTTTTTGTGTATGTTTTCCACTGTTACGTTTGGTTCTCCATTAGAACTTTATGTCAAACTACATGATCCGTTACAGACACCTGACCTTCTCTATGCGAAAATAACTTCGGAACGCTTAACCATATGGCGTTCACAATTTGTAATGAAAACTATGAAATTTGGAATTATATGCATCATACGTGTGTAACCTTGTAACTTTTTTACTGCTGGGGTCACATACAGTTTTTAAATTTATAATAGATTAACTTGATACGATTCAGTGAACCTATTGATAGAGAATTCCTAACTAATTTACAAATAATTATTACATCTCTGTTTTTTTGTACGCACTATAAGTAGTCCTGAAATAATATAAGTAAAATCCCTTTTAACTTTTTTACTAATTGAGGGGTCTACACATTCTTTAATATTTGATAACCACTAAGAATGTAATGAACTTATACTCATATCAGTAAAAGATAAACTTGTCTGTTATATTCTTAATGTACGTTTTTTTTGTTAGACCCCTTAGTAAATCGTTCCTAAGAATTTTATGTCAAACTAACAGTGGAGTGTGAGGACAGTGGAGCCTAGCGGAAGGAGAGACGGGAAAAGCGCTAATGGTGGGTCGGAGAGACAGAGTCGGTTGTAAGGGAGAGAGAGTAGTGGAGAGACATGGAGTTAGATGTCCATACGTTGGGATCCTTGTAACTTTTTACCTGTGGGGTAAATATTATCGTTTTAATATATGTGAAAGGTAAGGTAGATGTAGATCAGGTGGACGCGTATTTTGAGAGAGACTCACAGAGCGTTAGAATTAATTTGGGCCTTTCGCGAAATTCCATTTGTACGACTGGGTTTTTTTCTAAGTAGGTACTGAAAAATAAGTAAAACTTTTACTTTTTCCTGAGGTCGCAGCAACTCTATATTCTATTACTTTGCATTTCTAACTAATGAATGTATTAGGGTACGTCAACCTCAGAAGAGAAATCTATACATTTGTGCTAATTTATTTTGCTACTATTTTTTTCTTTGTTTATAAGAACCTTCCAAAGGTACGTTCTAATAATTTATCCGTCAACTCTGCATGTCTATCTCATTAAGGACTAGTGACCTAGTGTGTTCTGGAGGATTACCAGCTTGGTATTAGTGGGGTTCAATAATAGTTGAACTGAAATTATGACAATAGAATTAATGCATCAACGTTGCTGAATCTTCTTCGTAACTTTTTTAAACTGACTGGGCAACCAGTTTCTAAATTTAATATAAGAATGTATCGTACAAATAATACTCATTATAGCAAGTTTACAACATATCAAGTAAATTTATCTACCTTTTTTTTTGTACGACTCAAAGTATGTCTTCCTGAATAACTTGAGTTAATAACCTTTTTACCATTTTACCATTGCAACAATTTTATTAATTTGACACTATGATATGTAATAGATACGTAAACACAGAAGAGAAACAACGAATGTTTGTAATTTATTTCACGTGTTTTTCTTTTGTATATGCACTCCATAGTAACGTCCTATCTAATTTATGGTCATAAATACCAATTAAGTATCAGAGATGTGCGACTCGATGAGTGAAATATGTTGTAGACTCTATGTGTAGTTATGGTGCTGAGAGTAATGATTGGTGTGTGAATGATAATCATGGAATTGGACATGATACCGCATCAACTTGTTTGTGACGTTTCGTGTTATCTTTTGCTTACCTAGGGGCAATGAGAGGTGGTTAATTGTATATGATTATGATTATGGAGCGAGCTAGGCGGCAGTGACTTGCGTATTTTCGAGATGAGATGCCAGAGGCACTATCAAGTAATATACTGTATCTTATCTTTTTTGGCGGACTTGCGTCAACAGTTTTTATGTGTGTGTTCGTGGAGAGATTTTGAGATGGGAAGAGCCTCTTTTAACTGTGTTGATGCTCGTTGAGTGGCGAAGTGTCGGAGTGATCGGTTAGATGTGGTGATTCTCAGCATGATATGTTAAGAGCTCAGGTGTACGTGTCCGCGTTTCAGTGTGGAGAAGCTAACATGCGTTCTTCGTCATGTATTTTCTCCACTCTGTCTTTTTTGATGAAGCCGCTACGTCACTTAGCTGGGCTAGTTCACTACCAGTGTTATTGTCACAGTTCGAATTATATAAGAACAGTACCCTATTACTTCTCAACAGAAGTATCTAGAAACAACATCGTCTTGATATATTCTTATACGTTTTTTTTGTAAGATTTCTATATCATAATAGAACGTCCTAGAATTTATGTCAAATACAACTGATGTAAGTAACTATATAGTGCCGTTACTACAATGAATCTAATGATTACCTAAAACCTAACATATGGGTCACAATATTTGATGCAAATAATGTAAATAATTTGGATATATAGCATTAAAACGTTGTTACTCTTATAATTTTTTGTCATTATTTTCATTACTAAAACTGAGTTTTATATATTTTAATATTATAGAATGTACGACAGTGAACCTTATTTGAACGAGATCCAACATATTCGAAAATTAGTATTTTTACTACCTTTTTTGGACGACTTACAATATATGAGTTTTCTGAAAATTAATTTTTCTAATCATTTTTAATCTTTTTTAATCAATTGAGGGGCAACAATCTTATTTCTGTCACTAGAATGTATAGACATCCATCGCTCATGTTTTCGCTCGTAGTTTTGATTTTTCTATTTTTTTTTTTTTTTTTCATTTTAAAATGTATTTACCCTATGTCTGTATATTCTACAGTTTTTTTCTTCTGTTTAAGACCCATAGTACTGGTCCCTATCAATAGTTTATGTCTAATTAGCTAGAGGTGTATGGATAAGGATGAGTCTCGTTCTACTGAAATAAGATACTCGAGAGCCTCAGATTATTGGGGGTTCCAACACGTTTTGAATCGGAAAGATTAATAAAATTAGTATTTATATTTTTATTGCTATTATCATCCGTGGTTGACTCTGTGAACGGGTTTCTGTTGACTGGCCGGTGGGTGTCGGTGCAACCTATGGGTGGCGTTCACTGAATGTCAGTGGATTTGATATTGTACGGACCGGGTGAGTGTGCACCTTATTCGAATTTGGTGATGTAGTGCGATATCGAGTGAGCGAGGAGTGAGTATCGTTTTTTTTGTAGGCTGAGGTGCAAGACGTACGTGTGTTCCTGTAATAATGAGTAAAATTCTCCTTTTTATACTTTTTTATCTTCTATGATCTGGGTTCTCAATCTATATTTTATATTCGATTCGCTACAGAATTGTTAGATATGTTAATTACTCGTTACTAGGAGAGGAGATATACCATATAGTTGGTATGAGTTTTGGCGTTTTTTTTTTGTTATTACATATATATGTTTTATATCTTTTTTTTCCTTATCATTATATATTTTTTGTTACTATATTATCTTATCATGTGTTTTGTATGAGAGTAGTGATCTCTTATTGAAATAGTGACCTTGGTTTAACTGCGTTGATGATATATTTCGGTCATATTATAGTTCGAATGAAAATTCATATTTTGATATAATTGATCTATTAATAACAGAATCACTACTGTTGATCTCTTGTATACTTTTTTGAGCTGTGTTGGTCATAGTACTAGTTTGTAATCTTAATAGTTTAATGATTAGGACTATTTAGCATTACACGTGAACTTCATTGAAGAGATGCTATCACATTATCACAATATGAGGTTCTTTTTTGTGGTCATTCAAGTATGAAGTTCTGAAAATTAAGTTAATTTTATTTTTTAACTTTATACTTGAGGGGCAACAATCTTTTAATTTGATCACAGAATGTATAACAGAGTACCCTTCAGATGAGAAACAACATGTCTGTATATATTTAACTATTCAGTGTTTTTGTAATGACCACATAGTGCGTCTATAATTATATGTACTTCAATAACAGAATGATATTTGTACATGTACCTTTCTTCCTATCATTAAAATAATGAAACAACTATGTCTGTTATTCTGAACGTTGTGGTTTGTTGTTGTGTAAGGAGGAGATGAGGAGCTCCTAGAATTGTAGTAGTCGAACTACGAATGGCTGTGAAGGAACGAGTGAAAGCGAAGCAGTAGCCGTGAATATAAGTCAACCTATATTATTTTTTTGTGGCTTCTACATATTTTGAATGAAATATGAAAATTGGAAGTTTGATCAGCTATCAACGTTGTGATCGCTTTTGTACTTTTTGAGCGCGTTACGGGGGCGAAACGCAGTTCTTATAATTTAATGCATCGTATATTGAATGCTTTTTTCTGCGCTGTCAGTGACGGCTATTGGAGGTAGTATCCCAAATCTCCAGTATATATACTGAGCCGATTTTATATTTCTTGTACGTTTCTTTTCTTGATCTCTACAGATTACGCGTTCCTCTTGAATTATAGAAAACCCTTTTAACTTTACTTGACGGGGCCACCAATCTTTAGTTTGATTGCATCAGAAATGTTTAAGATAAGTACCCTAAACAGTAAAGAAGAACATCAACTATGAATATTGTGATTCTAGTTTTTTTTAGTATAAGACCAAATAGTACGTAATAGATTTTCTGTCAAACTTACATGATGTTATTGGGGTTGGTTGCTCTTTTAGATAGTGACCTCATATCTAGAAAATGTACCTAAAAACCTAATCATATGATGGTCTCCAAATATATTTATTGAATGTAAAAATATGAAAATATTGAAATATACATTACATACGTTGTGACTCTGTTAATTTTATTACCTTGGGGGTCATACTAGTCATTTTAATTCATTATTGAATTGTACGTACAGTGACCTATTTGAAGATGCTTACAATCATATTTCTCAGAATATATGTATTCTTTTTTGTACAACTCAAAGGTAGGTTGCTGAAATATTAATGTAATACTCTTTTAACATATTCAATACAAGGTCAATGTTTGCTTTATATTTTTGATCATATTAGACTAATGTAGGGATCATGTATCCGCTACGACAGTATATGGGAGTGAACACAGACTTTGGTCTGTATACGTTTCTATCGTTTTCTTTGTTTGAAGACCAAGTTTCGTTGAGTAGAATTTAGTGGCCAATCTTCATGAGTTGTATTATAGACAGACGTGTTACTTCTATCTATTTGATTAGAAATGTAACCTTCATGCGTTTAAACTAAATTATATTTGGTCATTGAGATTTATTCTGAATGCCAAAATTAAAAATTCATGAATGCATCACGTTTGTGACTTACTTGTAACTTTTTTTACCTGGGGAATAAAGTTTTTAAATTTAAATATTAAGAATGCAACAGTGTACTTAATTGAAAGAGATCCTAACATATCAGAATAATAATTACTCCTCTTTTTTGTCGACCATTAAGTATGTCCTGATAAAATTAGCAAATCTCCTTTTAACTTTTTACATTGTAGGGGTCAATCAAAATTACATTTCATTTCATTTTGATCACTAGAATGTAAGATCAGTATACCATCATTTCATATGGAGTGCAATCCAAAATGTCTGTAAATATTATTTCTACGTCTTTTTTATGTAAGATCCATAGTACGTTCCTATCTTAACCATTCATGTCAATACAGAATGTAATAGAATCAAGTCAACTCTACAGAAGAGATAAACATTTACTGTCTGTATCATTTCGATTTCTGTGTGTCTTAATTGATCTGGTATACTTCTACAGTTTGGTGTATTTTTTGAGATCTCCTTTCCTATTGTAATATCGTTATCCTGTCAAACTTTTACATTGTAGGGTCATTACAGTGGCTTTACTGACATAGGTACCCTTTCAACTCTTATAATATTTGGGGTTCACTCTATTATCTGCAATGAAGATATCCTTCATTAAAATTTGGATATTAGTCATCAAACGTTGCTTAGACTCTTTGCATATCTTCACTTTTTACGCTTGGCTGGGGCCGCCATAGTTTATTTAAATTTACCTATAGACATCCGTATCGACAGTGCACTTTGAATCTAGCATCTCCAACCTTATCCTAAGAATATTTACCTTTTGTACAGCTGACTCTATAAAGTATGCGTCCTTCCACTGGATAATCTATTAAACCCTTTTAACTTTTTTAATTGATAGGGCTAACAATCTTATCATATTGTTCACAGAAGTTAACGTACAACTGTACACCATGCAGCCACAAAGAACACATCACAGTTATCTGTTTATTTTTACGTTTTACCTTGTAAACGCACCCGATAGTCACGTCCTACAATATTTATGATAACACCATGATGTAAGCAAGTCACCTACTGACAAAGTACCAAACCTACCACTATGGGTCCAACTATTTGTAACATGAAGAATATGTAAAGTTCGAAAATACGCATCAACTGTTAGTGACCTCTTCCATGTAACTTTTTCTACGCTGGGAGGTGCCCAGCTAGTCTTTAATCTTTTAATATACGATATGCTATCTCGACAGTGACCTATTGAGAGATCCACATATCATACCTCTTATCATCTTTTATTTTTTGTTACCGACTCAATCGTAGGTCCTGACAAATTAAGTAAAACTTTTCTTTCTCCCTGTACGGGGCAACAAATTCTATAACTTTGCCACATCAGATATGCTAAGATAGTATACCCCTCTCCTACAGATCAGTTATGAAACACACACTGTATATATTTCCTATTATCATTTTTTCTTGTAATGATTTAGAAGCCCAGTCGATATTATATTGTCTATAATACATCTCCGATCGTTCAAGACATGTGACCTACTGAATAAGTACCAACCTAAATATGGTGTCAAATACATATTTGTAAATGAAAATATAGAAATATGTGACTTATTTATTAGCTATCAACGTTGTGACTCAGTGCTCAATAAACTAATACGTATAGTTTCTACAATTCTAATTATAGAATGTACGAACTAATAACTCACCTTATTTGATAGAAGTACATACATTATCAGTTATTTATTACCTTTTTTGCTTTCTCTTCCTCAAAAATAGGTCCTGAAAATTATGTAAACCTTTTTAACTTTTTACTGAGTAGGGTCCATTCAATTTTCATTAATTGGACAATCCAGAATGTAAGATATCGTAACCTACAGAAAGAGAAAACATACATGTTATTATTGTATATTTTTATTACGTTTTTTTGTAAGACCCAAGTACGATAATAATAATTTTTATAGCAATATTCTACATGTTTCGTTGAAGGAGAGTGACCGATACGTTGTAATAAAGAGTTATTCTATGACGCTATATTTGTTGCAATGTATAACTATTTTTTGAATATATATTGTATAATTTGGGTGAATAGAGGTCTTCACTGTTGGTGACTCTTGATTTCGATTCTTTTTTACCCCTTTCTCTGGTTGCTGAGGCTTTCCTATATATAGGTCCTTCTCACTAATATTTTAATATATGATATCTTACTACAGTTGAACCTATTTGATAATATTTGATGATTCAAGCATATCAGAATTTAATATACTTCTTTATTATTTTAGAGTATTGTACTCACCATTAGGTTCTAACAAAATTAGGTAATTTGCTTTTATCCATATTCTTCTTGGTCAACATTCTTTTATATTTATCACAGATATGTAATGATACAGTACCCTTCAGATGAAGAAACAATACAATGTCTGTATACTCTAACGTTATTTAATTATTGTAAGACCCATATGTCGCTCCTAAAAATTTTATGTCAATATAATCAGATAAATGTTAATGACAGTACTCTATGCTACAGAAGAGAATCAACTATTGTCTGTATATTCATCCTGTTTTATTATTGTAGACTAATAGTCTACGTCCTATAGAATTTATGTACAATCTACATGATGTATTAGCACAGTGACCCTATCTGTACAGTTAAACCAACCTAATCATTAATTGGCTATCACAATTAATTTTGATGATAAATATGAAAATTGAATTATAGCATCAAACGTTGTGTACTCTTGTAACTTTTTACCTACGTTTGGTGCATCATGTTTATTTTAAATTTAATTATATGAATGTACGTGAAACATGTGATACCTATTTCAGTAGTTCACATATCAAATATATTTTTATCCTATTTTTTGTAACGATCTCTAAGTAGTATTGCCTCTGTTAGATATCCTTCTTTTATACTTTTAATTAATTGATTTAGGAAACATAACAATTTTAATTTGTATATCAGAATTATATGTACACACACACTTCTTGATTATTAATTATAATCAACATTTTCTGTACATTTTTTAACGTTTTTTTAATTGTAAGAGCTATATGTACGGTAATAAATTCCTATATAAATTTAATGTTACGAATCTATAATTGATGTAGTACAGTCTCTACTGAAAATTAGTTATCACAAATCCTCTCTAATATATTATGGTCCAAAATAATTATGATAAATGATAAATATGTGAAAATGAAATAATTAAGTAGCATCAAAGTTGTGACTTTTGTTGTAATTTTTTACCTGGGGGGTAACAACAAGTACTTGTAAATTTCATGATCAGACATGTTACAACAGTGCTCTATTAGAAGACGTGTCAGCAACATATCATAGAAGATATTTACTCTTTTTTTTGGTACAACCTTCCCAATGTAGGTACCTGACAAATTTACCAGTAAACTCTTTATTTCTTACTCGAGCTGGGCAACAATCTTTCCTAAATTTGATCCAGAATGTTAAGACATGTATCTTTTCCTATCACGAATGAGAACAACTGTTGTTATCTATTCTATCTTCTTTCTTGTAAGACCTTAAACGTAGTAAATAGAATTTATGTAAACTTCATCGATGTAAGAGAGCTGACCTTAATTGATATCACAGTACCATACCCTAAATATTGGTCAATATTACTTCTGAATGAACAATTGAAAAGATTTATATTTGAAAAATGTCTCAACGCGTTGACTCTTGTAACTTTTTACCTTTTTGGTTCAAAAGGTTTTTTAAATTTAATAATAGAATTGATATCGAAGCAACGTGACCTATTGAAGAGATCCCAACATATCAGAATGTATTACACCTTTTTTGTTTAGCGCTCAAGTAGGTTCTGAAAATTATTTTTAACCTTTAATACGGGGTTTTTGAGGGGCAACATCCTTTAATTTGATCACAGAATGTTAGACAGTACTCTACTCTACAGAATAGAAACAACATGTCCTGTATATTCTACTGTTATTTTTTTTGGGTAAGATCCATATGTAGTTTTCCTATAATAATTTTTAATTGTCAACCTACAATGATTGTTAAGACATGTCACTACTACTGAAAAGTACAACTACAATATTGAAGTTATCATAAATTATTTTAATGTAACATAAATAAGTAAAATATGTAAAATTATTATGTCATTAACTAAACGTTGTGACTTCATGCTAAAATGATTTAAGTTTTAACTTTTTACTAGATTTCGAAAATTAAATATAAGAGATATTAACGACAGTGACCTATTGATAAGATCTAATATACTAACATTACTGAGTAATAGATGAGCTTTACTAGCTCTCCACAAAGTAGGAGATACAGGACTAAATAATTAAGTAAACCTTTATTTATTGTTTCCCTCGTTATAGTATGCACAATCTATAATCAGTTGAGCGAGACAGAAACGCTATATGCATATTATGATAACCTACAGAACGTAAACACAGACATTGATTATATTATTCTTACCATCTTTATCTCCTTTATAACTAAAGTACGTTTTCTAATCAATTTCTACTGCTTCAACCCTGCTATGTATCCATATACCCAGTGTACTATCCTGAATAAGTATCCCTTAACTCTATAATAATGGGTCATCAAATATTTATGAATAAAATTATGAAATATTGGAATATATGCACATAACGTTGTGACATCTTGTAACTTTTATTTAACTGAGGGGCAACGTTTCCTAACTTTAATATAGATATAGTTACGAACAATAACCTATTTTCTGTATTGAAGTTTACCATTTATCTATATTTTTATTCTTTTTTTTATCCTTTTTTTTTTTTTTGTTACTGATTCCTGTTTTATTGGTTTCGCCTGCGTTCATTATTTTTTTTATACAGCTATCTTGCGTTTCCTCTTTTTCTCTTCAGCCCTATTCTTCGGTGTTTTGTTGATATGTGCAGTATTTACCTCTATCCTTTGTATCTTTTTTCTTTCATTCTGTTTTTTTTTTTTGGCTCTAGTGCATGTCTCTTTTGTTGATAGCTGCATGGTGTGTTTTGCAGTTTCCACCTATCGGCTCTGTTGGTGCGGTAGCTGGTGCATGTCCGTGGGGTGTGCATGGTCACGCCGGTGGCGCTGCTTCTCGTTGGTGGTGTCCGGGTTCGGTCATGGGGTGGCGCCTGGGTTTCATGACGGGTTGTTGTTCCCGGTGTGTTCTGTCTGTGAGTGGCCTCTGGTCTGGCCTCCGACGGTACTGCCCCTCCGTTCCTGTGTTCCGACTGCCCCTTTCGGGCGTGTTCGGTGTGCGCCTTGCTCCTGGCTGCCCGATTACGGCCGTGTAACTTCACAGTCAGTCGGACTGCGTTGAGCTCGCCTGGTGAGTTAGGCACGAGGGCGCCGCCGGGTGCCCCTGGCTGTCTGGAGTATTTGGAGGAGGGTTATGGCTGTGGGCTTCCGGGGCTGCCCTCCTTGCGCTATGCCCGTGCGGGTCCCGTCCGCCGTCCCCGTGCCCCCTCTTCGGGTGAAGGTTTTTCTGCCTGTCTCGGTTCCCTTTCGGGTTCTCCGCGGTCCTCCTTCTTCTGTTGGTGTCTGCTACCCCCTTCTCTCCGTTGTTCTTAGTAATACTCCTCGCCCTCCTCTCTTTATCCTCTACTGATATCGCCTAACTCGCCCTGCTCACTCTCTCACCTCCTCCTCCTCCTCACTCTCACCGTACCTCTAGGACGACGAGGTACCGTACTCATCCACTACCACCCACTCCCTCCCTCTTTTCCCCCTCACTCATCTGCACTCCTCGCTCTCTCTCCTCTTCACTTCTCTCCCTCCTACTTCTCTACTGACCACTATGACTCAGCCTTCTCTTTTTCACTCTCCACCCCTCTCTCCCTTCCTCTCTCTCCCTCCCCCTCTCCTTTTTTGCCCTACAGCCTCACTTCCTTTCCTCACTCTCCCACCTCACCATCATCACGTTCCTCTCATCAGCCCTCACCCCTCTCACTTCACTCTCTTCCCCCTCCCAACTTACCCTTCTCTCTCTCTTCTCCCTCCCCCTCTCTCCTTCTCTCTCTTCTCCCTCCCTCTCTCCTTAATCTCTTATCACAACCCTCCATCTTCTATCTTTACTTTCTTTCCCCTCACTTGCTCTCTTCCCCAAACTCTCTCACCTTCACTCTCTTCTCACACCTACTCCTTGATGTAAGACGAGTGAACCCTACCATTTATCCATATATCTCACCTGTATCCCCTCTCGCTCCTGACCAACATCTATCCCTGTCATTTTTCCTCGTCTCACTCACCTCTCGGCAGACTTTGTGCTTTTCCAATTTAACCTACACTCTCAACCTCTTCCTCTGCTTAGCGTCGTGCGCCCTCTTTTCTCTCACTCTCTTTCCCTCCTCTCTTCCCACACCAATAATTGCCGTTTCTCTCCTGAATTCGTAAACACACTGAGGGAGTATATGCAAAGTTGGAATATAGCTAAACAGTGTGTGACTCATTGGTAACTTTTAACTGGGGGTCAAAAGTTTTTAAATTTAATATGGAATATACGACAGTGGACCTATTGAAGAGATCCAAACATATCAGTATTTATTACCGTTTTTTGTGCGACTCAAGTAGGTTCTGAAAATAAAGTTAAACCCTTTTAACTTTTTTACTTGAGGGGCAACAATCTTTAATTTGATCACAGAATGTAAGACAGTACCGTTTACAGATGAGAAACAACATGTCTGTATTTCTACGTTTTTTTTGGACCCATAGTAGGTCCTAAATTTTATGTCAAACGAGAATTAAACAGTACCGTACCCTACAGAAGAGAAACGAACATGTCTGTATATTCTACGTTTTTTTTGTAAGACCAATAGTCGTCTATTTGATATTATGTCAATACTACATGATGGTAAGACAGTGCGCTACTGAAAGCACCAAACGCTAAATCTGGGTCACAATATTTGAATGAAAATAATGAAAATGGGAATATAGCATCAACGTTGTGGCTCTTGTAACTTTTTATGTTTTACTTTATCAAACAGTTTTAAAATTAAATATAGAATGTACGGACGCAGTGAACCTATTGAAGAGTATCCAACATATCAGAATATTACCATTTTTTTTTAACGACTCAAAGTAGGTCCTTGAAAATTAAAAAACCCTTTTAACTGATGTTACCTTGAGGGGAAACAATCTTTAGTTTTACCACATAAAGTAAGATAGTACAGAAGAGACCCAAATGTCTGAATATTTACGTTTTTTTGTAAGACCAACAGTACGTAATAAGATTTATGTCAAACTACATGATGTAAGATAGTGACCTACTAACCAACCTAAATATGGGTCAGAAATATTTGAAATGAAAATATGAAAATTGAATATAGCATCAACTTGCATGAACTCTTGTAACTTTTTACCTGGGGGGGCACAGTCTTTAAATTTCATAGAGAATGGTACGACAGTGTATCCCTATGAAGAGCTACAATATCAGAATATATTATCTTTTTGTAACTTTTTAAAGTAACAAAATTGAAGTAAACCCTTTAGACACACACTGGAGTATTCATATTGATCAGATGTTATCACAAATTTTCTTTTTTTTTTTCACAGTTTTTCTTTTCATTTTTCGTTGTAGCTTAGTCTCTTTCATTCTCTTATCTATCAATATTTGTATATTACAGTATCAGTTCATGCTTCTTATTTCTAGTTAATTATGAGTAACACATTTATCCTCTTTTGGTCCCTTGTCTTAGATTATGCTCTTCTACGGGCGGCATGTCGTTCTACTCGTTGTGTTTCGTGCCGTTCGCCTCGGGTCCGTTGGGGGAGTGTGGCTTTGGGGTATTGCTGACGGTTCTGGGTTCGTGCGTTGGTTGGTTGGGGAGACGCGTTTTGGGTTGTTCGTACGCGCATAGTACCACCATATTTTATGTTAATGCAGCGGTCCCTGAACCCAGCCCCCGGCCACACGTTCCCTTTAATCGCCACCTGTCCACACGACTTTCATTATGTTTGCTGATTCGCTACCTTACCCGGAGCGCATGCCCCGCCACGCGCGGACCCCGACCCCTGAATGTCGGACCACAACCGCCTTTCCACACCACCCTGGATCGCCTTCGACCAGCCCCATGAGTGTTGAGGTCGGTCCCACCACTACGCATATATGTAATCATATTATGCCGAACTTGTACCGGCGAAAATGAGCGCTGGAATCACTGCCTCTCCGCTCCGACGCTCTCTCTCCCCCTTATTTACCGCAGCTCTCTCTACTCTTCTACATTATTTATCGGGGCGCGAGCATACACTCTCTCCTCTCTCCCTTCTCTTTCTTCATCTCCTCTCTCTCTCTCTCTCTCTCTCTCTCTCTCTCTCTCGTATACATCTTATATAGAAAGAGATTTTAAAACCTTGGTGGATTAGTTTTGTGATTCCCAGCTTGGGTTTTGTGTGTGGTTTGTTACTCCTGTTCATCAAGAAAGATCTCACGAACAGGTCTCTGAAAGGATATAAAAAAAATTCGATTATTGCAGACAATGTGAAAAACTTGAATAGGGTTTTAGTCTTTAAGAAGCCTTATAACTAAAAGAATCTTTGTACTTTAAAATAAACCTAGTTCTTCCATAACCTTTAGTACTTTAAGATTGTAGGGGACAGTGTGATATAAACAAAACAGTTGTTTCTAGATGAATATTTTCTTTTTACAGTTAGCACAACCGCTCATGGGCAAAGCCCTATTCGGGTATCGGGGTTATAATACACATCACGTTCAAGTCTAAATTATCTTATATTACTTAAATGCTGACAATACATACAATAGAACATCATTTCGCAATTCAACTTTTTAAAGAATTACATAAAAACTATTTTAAAGATTCCCACAAAAAAAATAACAAAAAACAACTTTCTACCAAACCGAAAAAAAAACTATTTCATTGTTTGAAAGTCCGATTGTCCACACAAGGATTCGAAACAATTCGAACATTTCATGTAGTTTGAATTCAGAATATATATATATATATATATATATATATATATATATATATATATATATATATATATATATATATATATATATATATATATATATATATATATATATATATATATATATATATACATACATACATATATATATATATATATATATATATATATATATATATATATAATATATATATATATATATATATATATATATATATATATATATATATATATATATATATATATATATATTTAGGGTACCCCAGAAGTCACGCACCATTCAGGTTTTCGGTAAATATATTGCCGCAATTTATTTTCTGCTTTCAGATTGCATTATGGCTTTGAAACTAAGGTTAGAAGAAAGAGTTCAACTTGTTTTCATGTTTGGCAGACAGGAGGCTACACATCGCTCAGTAGCTGATGAATTCAACCGCAGAACCCCTGAGAGACAACCACTGAGCCATACCACTGTCTGCCGTTTAATCAAAAGCTTCGAAGAGACTGGCTCAGTTGCTGGCCGTCCGAGATGTGGGTGACCAAAGAGTGCAACTGATGAAGAAATATCCACTATGGTTTTGGCGAATGTTGTGAAAGTCCTGTAAAATCAGTCAGAAGAGTAAGCCAGGTAGTAAACATAAGCAAATCATCAGTGCATCGTATTCTCATGACGTACAAATTTCATCCGTACAAAGTATACCTTGTACAAGCCCAACATAGTGATGACAAAGATATGGGGATAGAATTGCGTGAATGGATACGCACACATGTAGATTCGTCAATATTTTCTAGTGGTGAAGCCATTTTTCATTTGAATGGCCAAGTGAGCTGGCACAATATGCGCTATTGATTAGATAAGAATCCACGTTGGATTTGGAAGGGACAATATCACCACCACCAAAGGACCATGATATGGGCTGGAATCTGGGAGGAGGAAATAAATCCCTGGCCTATACTTCTTCAATGATAATGTCACCGGTGAAAGCTATTTAGAATTTCTGCTGACCTTATTGTCTGACTACCTTGAGGATGTTCCCATACGTCGACGGCAGAACTTCTTTTCACTCAACATAATGGTTAATAAATATTCTATAATAATACTCAGTAAACAGCTTGCCCAAATAATTTTGCATTCATAATAATACATAAAATTTTACTCATTGCCAAATTAATTAATAATTATAAAATAATTAATTTCCATATAATATCATTACAAAATGATTTGGATTTTCACTCCCTCATTTGAAATATATTTATATTATTATTATTATTATATATTATTATTATATTATTATATTTATTATTATTATTATTTTTATTTATTATTAAATTACTTTCTTTTGCTGTTGCTAATTGTTTGAGATTAAGCAAACTAAATGGGACATGTATAGTAATAGATTAGATTTGATATAATAATGTAAAACATTATTAACTTGTGTTAATAGTTGATCATTATTATTTTTTTATTATTATTATTATTATATATTATTTATTATTATTTTATTATTATATTATTATTATTATATTATTATATTATTATTATTATTTATTATTATATTATTATTATTATTATTATTATTATATTATTATTATTATTATTATCATTTATTATTTAATTATTATTATATTATTTATATTTATTATTTATTAATTATTATTTATTATTTATTATTTATTAATTTTTATTATTATTATTTATCATTTTATTATTTTATTATTTTTATATTTTTATTATTATTATTTATGAAAATTATATTAGACTTACAATTTTATTATTTTAATATTTTTATATTTTGTTATTTTTATATGTTTATTATTTTATTGAGATTATTGATTGTTATTATTAAATATAATATATCTTGTATTTTTTAATTATTTTATTTATTTTTATTATTATTATTATTATTATTATTTATTATTATATTCATTATTATTTATTTATTATTATTATTATTATATTATGATTATTATTATTATATTATTATTATTAGTATTATTATTATTATATATTATCATTATTATTATTATATTATTTATTATTATTATTTATTATTATTATTTTATATATATTATTTATTAATTATATTAATTATTATATTATTATATTTATTATTAATTATTATATTATATATTATTATTTATATTTTACTGCGTAGTATTGATGTGGAGTATGAACTATCAGCTGCTGCTTAGAACGATCAATGAGGTGGCGGTGATTCTATTTTCATTCGAATTTCTTATTCTGGAAAAGCAACAAGCTGCAGTGATTTATGAATGTCTACTAATTTAATTTCGTAGAAATTTATTGTTTATTTTCCTTCCCTATAATTTATGTAGGAGCTACAAACTATTTTGTCCAAATTCTTTTTAAAAATTGCACAAAGTAACTAACACCAATGAAATGATGGGATTTAATACAAACGTGTTTGAAATAATGAAACTAATGGTTTTGATTGATTACACCCTGACGCCAATAACCTGCCACACAGCGGGGCTTAAAACAACCCATTTACATTTTTTGCTTGGAAAACTTTAGATTAGTTTCATTAGTCAAGTACATAAAATTCATAAACAATATGATGGAAGAATCGGCACTACTATATTTCAGCTGCCAGCTTTCCTAAAATTCTCATAGAAAGATATAAGGAGGAAGAATGCTGAAACTATGAGTGATGTCTGTGAAGGAGAGGCAGGCAATGCATAAACAGCCCGCCAAACGTGACTCCCCTTGCAAGTTGTAACACGCCACGGCACCTAAGATAACTCATGATTTCCCTTAGGCGTAATCCTTAGCATTTAAAATCCAAAAATAAATTTTTTTTACAAAAGGATACGCGAAAATCAGCACATTTCAGACAAAAATGATTCATATATTTAAAATACCGACTTGCTATTCTTATATTCATATAGGGAATTTTTATATGGAGGTGAGGCAGATTGAACCCACAAAATCTATATATATATATATATATATATATAATATATATGTGTAATAAACATAATAATTATATATATATGATATATATAATATATATATATATATATCATATATAATATATATATATATATATATATATATATATATATATATATATATATATATTCTATATATGTGCAATAAAC
>JABUQX010105819.1:0-12500 GCA_015478945.1 Trachelipus rathkii | reverse complement strand
TGATCGCATCACGAGAACAGAGTAGCGATGGACTCCTGAAAAAACTATGAACGTTAGAAGCGGCTGACCGGATGGCGTTCCTCCCGAATTTGATGGGATGTGCCTCCGTGCTACTCCGCCCCTTCGTTCAACTATATCTCTATGTCTCAAAACTAACACTTCCCTCAGTGTTAGGCGCACACGTCCAACACATTCTTCAACTCATTTCAATTCGCTCCCTCTTTTACATCTAGAATTGCCTCTCGTCTTAATCTTTCCGATTCTATTTCCGCTGATCTGGATAGGATTCCGGGTGGTCGCTCAACCTTGTGAAAGTTAATTCTTTAAAAAACTCAACTTCTACAAACTCCCTCTCTAAAACACCTGCCAACTTTCCTATCTCTTTCGACGTCTCTCGTCTCTCCTGTTACAAGTATATAAACATCCTTGGCCTTACATAAACAAAAAAATGTTTTGGAAACCTCACATCCCAACGGTTGCTAAGGTTGCTAGGCGGTCTCAAAAGAAACTGAGTTCTGTTTAGACTGCGAGACTTTTTTGCTCTTCTCAGTTACTCCAGCTATACAAGGGCCTCATCCGCCCTCGTATGGTACTGCTCTCATATCTGGGGGGCTCTGGTCTCACCCGGCTTTTGGACAGGATCGAGTCAAAAGCCAAAAGACTTATAAACGGTTCCGACTTTCCACTTCACTTGACCTCTATCTTTGCAGCGCGATGTTCGTGCTTTATCTCTTTTCTATGGGTACCGCAGCGGCAGGTTGCTCGAGCGGAACTTGTCACTCGCTACCACCACCTTTTACGACCGCCCTTAACACTAGGGGTTCTGTGTCTGCGCACGAGTTTGTGGATATGGTAACTCCAGGCTAGTCGCTGCGGTGCCTCCTTCTTTTCTGCACCTCTGTTCTGAGGAATTCTCTTCCATCTTCTGTGTTTCTGCTGAATTTAATCTCCCCACTTCAAAGCTTGCGTCTGTCTCATCTGCGTAATTTGCGTTAAGTGGTGAACTTCTGAGGCGTGCAACACCCCCCCCTTGAAAAGGGCTTTGCCCATGAGTGTGGTGACAAAAACTGTAAATAATATATATATATATATATATATATATATATATATATAGTATATAATATATAATATATATATATATATATATATATATATTATATATATAATATATATATATATATATATATATTATTAATTCATCAATAATATATATATATATATATATATATATATTATATATAAAATAATATATATAGTTTTTTTTCTGTCACCGCCCTCATTATTCTGCCGCCCTAGGCATTTGCCTAGTTTGCCTAGTGGTTAAGATGGCTCTCTGTTATATATATAATATATAAATATATATATATATATATATATATATGATATATAATATATATAATATAATTATATATTATATACTATATATATATATATATGATATATATATAGTATATTATATATATTAGAAACAACATATTGATAATTGAATGCTGTCTCGTAGCATTATAGGAAAAGCTAAAGATATTCAGAACCAAGTTTGTTCGTGTTTGTTTACGTAACTTATTTAGTAAATTTCATAAATTTTATTTTTTAAAACTTTTTGGACAATTATATGTACTAATAAATAATAAATATGCGATTAAAATGATTTTTTATTTAAAAAATATTAGTCATCCCTTTTATTAGAAGAAAAAATATTTTCTTTAATACTGTAAAAGAAAACGTAAATTTCAGGACTAAATAAAAAAAATTATTTTTAATTTAATATATATATTTATTGCATTTTCTGGAAGCTATGAAGTAGTGTTGGCCGACGCATCAGGTGCGGTACGGTGCGTCTTGCCCTCACTTTGGTGCGGTGCAGTGCGGTGCTTCACACAATTCCAGTGTCCCGGAGCGGTGCGTGGTAGAGAGAGAGAGAGAGAGAGAGAGAGAGAGAGAGAGAGAGAGAGAGAGAGAGAGAGAGAGAGAGAGAGAGAGAGAGAGAGAGAGCTAGAGAGTCTGTGTCTATAGTTAATGCTGAATACTTTCGTTATTAGTCCTCAAGTTAGTGGTTACTATAAAGTGAGTCTTTAAATTTTAATAATAATAATAATAATAATGTGGTAATCATTATAAAAGCTCACTAGTCTTAATGGCATGATGAAAGGTTTGCGAAGAGATTTACAATATTATGACCAAGAAATTTTTCACTCACGTCAAGATTCGAGCCATTGACAACATCCTCGCCCATCGACAATGTTCCCGAGTCTCTACAACTACCCTAATCCGCCACAACGAAAAGGAGTCTTGAAAAAGTTTTTAAGTCCCTATTTCTATATCACTGTGTGAAACTCGGCACTATTTAAATCCATAAAAAGGTGCTTGGAACCTATGCAGGGGTCACATGGCATTCCCTTGGGGTGCTCTTGGGCTACAGGAGCAACCAACCAAAGTCAAGAGAAATTTCTATGAAATCATTATTTTTGGGGATTTTAATATTCACTACGAAAATGGCTTTCCTATTGGTCGCCAATATTAAGCGGTAAAATTCTCCTACCATTTCTCTATTCACAATAAAGTTGAACAGATGGTGTAGCTCCCTACTCGTATCCCTAGTCGTCTTGGAGGTGAACCAAATTACAAGTTCCAATTCCTTTCCTTATTATTAAACTCTTTCCACCGCAAGACTTCTCCGACAATTTCCTTAAACCTGTATCCTATTCTGTCTCTTCATGGTCTTATGTGTGAAGATAATATTCTAAAGATGATATCTCTCTCCTCTCTCATCATCATCTCAAATCTCATCTCCTCTCTCTCTCTCTCATCCTCTCTACTCTCTCTCTCTCTCGTCTCTCATCTCTCTCTCTCTCTTCTACTCTCTCTCTGCAGCTTAATAATAAGATGTGATGATCTTGACGTATTCCTATCTGGATTCCTCAAAAATTGTGCCTCAGTAGCCTTAAAAAAGTGTAACGTTTCCGCCTTTAACTTCGATCTTTTCTTCATGCTGTTTTCACACCCTAATTCTACCTAACCTCACATATAATAAATTAAATAAGTAGTATATATTAAATAATAATAAGATAAGATATAATAGATAAATATATATATAAATAATAAATATTATAATATATATATAATTATATTAGTATTATAATATATATATAAGTAATATATTTTAATATCAAGGAGGAAAAAAGATAACAAGAAAAACTCAACACAATATTCAAGCCTAGCAAAAATCTCATGTAAGGAGCGCAGAAGTATTCTAATAAAAAAGAGAGAAATTAAAATGCAGCAAGGAAAAGCATATAAAGGAGGGATTTCACAACATAAGCAGGGGAGACTAGGCAAACAATGAGAACAGCAACAAACGAATAAGGTTGTGGTTTAATCCAATATTCACACAGATTATGACGAAAGCAGGGAACACCCACTTGCCAAGAAGGTTAGACTCAATGTTAGGCGAAAAAATACGAACACCCATCCGTTGTAAAAAAACACATACCTAAATAAGTAGTAAATATAGAGTCAAAGTACACCAACGAGTCACGTTGACAAGGAGAAGAGAGTCAAGAGAGTGAGTATAATGAAAGTAAGGAGACAAATTATTACTTCTTCTAGGACTATAGAGAACTCAGAAACAATATCCAAATAAAAGAGTAGGAGAATGCGAAACCGGAGCCCTTAAAATTAAAAAAAAAAAACTACAGCAAAGTATTAATGATGGGATAAGCACCCATAGAAATATAATTGAGAATAAAAGTAAAACGTTCGAGAAGTAAAAAATTCACGCAACCTGAACAAAACTCACAGCTTCTTTGAGGCCACCCTATAGACCATACCATGTGATATGAAGTTTCCAAAAGGTAGTTTGTTGAATTTAGAATGAATTCATACAAGAATCTTTATTTGTCTTAGACAGGAGAACGGAAAGAGAGCTGTCGAGGGAGATACAAAAGGTAAGTATTTTTCAGAGGGAGATGTGAAGTTGAATTTTTAAAAAGTTAAATCTCACAGATTGTGGCGACTCCACCGGAGATACCATCCAGATCGGCAAGAATAATAATCAAGGAAAGACTGATAAGAGTCGAGAAGAAACTCTAGTTGTAAAAGATAAGATTTGAACTGAGTGGAGGAATAGAGAGTTGAGTCATCGACATAAGAATTAGCAGAGTTGGAATTGCAGCTGAGAAAATCATTAATGAAAGTAAGAATAAAATTAAAGATAAAGCAGAACCTTGCGGAACATCACAATTAACCGGAAAGAAGCAACAATTCGCTCCACGAACAAGTGTCAATATGGAGCGATCTGATAGAAAACTAGTTATGAGTAAAGAAAGAGTAGGAGGAAATCCGAAAGAAGGGAGCTTCAAAATGTCAAAAACTACCACTTAGGATTCTCCATAGTTCCTAAAGGTAGAAGATCATAAATCAATGAGATAGGAAAGAATGTCAATAATAATTGACCTAGAGCTTCGGAAAGCATACTGGTGATCTGAAAGAAGAGAATGAGATTCCAGATGATCCACGAAATAAAAGTTCAGGAGGGCTTTAAAGGTTTTTGACAGAATACAACTGAAAGCTATAGGATGATAGTTAGAATGATCAGAGCTGCTACCCCCCTTCGGGATCGATTGAAGATATGTGATCTTCCACCATTGAGATAATGTATTATTAATAAGGCATAGAGGGTATTGCAAAACAAGGAAGGAGCCAGCTCAAAAGCGTACTCCTTCAAAACACGGAGAGGAATACCTTCCGGGTCACTAGCCTTCCTGAAGTTCATAGAACTCAGGATATCATGCAACAGATCATGTGTTATCACAGGCAGATCCATGGGACACATGATAGGGAAGAAGTAGGAGGAGAAATGCCAGAATCGGCCCGGGTGGAATTATATGAAGAAAAGAGGTCGAGGAGATTAGCCTTTTCAAAAAAGGAGTATTAACTTCAGATCCATCAGAGCGAGTAAAAGGAGGAAAGGCAGATTTACATAAGTTATGAAAAATATTTTTTTCAAAATACCAGAAATATTTATATGTAGGAGAACAAAGGAGGTCAGCACACTTCATTTTGATGAAAACACTCTTAGCCTGTCGAATAATATTCCTGCAAGGATTCCGGGCAGAACGAAGATAGCAATAGCGATAGGAGAACGAGAGATTTTCCATTCCCGATAAGTATTGATTCTATAATGAAGGGCATGAGAACAAGTGTCATTGAACCATGGATTTTGAGGAAAAAAATATTTAGTAAAAGATGGAATGAACCTGCTCAATCCCTCGACGCTTACGACCCCTGCTTTTTCAGAAGACCCGAAAGCGTGCCCCTAGTCAAAACAGGATTCACACCAAGGGTAGGTAGGAAAGAAGCGACGCGGTGCCCCTCAAATGGCCCGATTAAAGAAAATACGCTTAGAGGGTGGTGAGGCTGCTGAAGTGAAAGTATCATAATTAAGAGCTACGAGATTGTGGTCAGAGTTACCGATGGGATGAAAAAATGGTGTATTTATAACGACGAGTAGTGGTGAAGCTATATATATATATATATATATATATATATATATATATATATATATATATATATATATATATATACTATACTATGTTTATTTATATATATATATATATATATATATATATATATATATATATATATATATATATATATATATACACATATATATACATACATACATATATATCTATATATATATATATATATATATATATATATATATATATATATATATATATATATATATATATATATATATATATATATATATATATATATATATATATATATATATATATATATATATATATATATATATATATATATGTTTGTTTTTTAAGAAGACCATTCAAGGATCTCAAGGATTTCAGTTGCAACTTAGCAAAGGAATAGAAGCAATTAAATAAAATATAAGTACAAGTGTTGCGTGAAATTTATCATCAGGATAAATCTTCTGAGGTTTCCTACTTTGTCATTACTTTGTCTACTTGAAAAAGACCACATCAGGTTTTCAAGGGCAACTTATTAGAAGATATAGTATTTCATTTGAAATTAGATACTTGTGTCAGGAAGAAAAATCAACATCAGGGTAGATTAATAGAAAACTGGGACCTCTGTGATTGAGAAGAGTGTCTTTAAGATAGTAAGAGGGTATTCCATCAAGGAAAGTATCAAGTAAGAAAGAATTAAGTGTAGATAAAAGTAAAGGAACTCTAAGAAGAGTATATTCAAGACAGAAGGAGATTATATAAGGACCCTCCTGATTTTATATAGGAATAGATTTCACCAAGAATCCTATTACGGAAGGAAGAGACTTACCAGGGAACGTATATATCGTAATCAATATCGACCTTTGAGAAGAAGAGGAGTTTTTCAACAATAGTATTTATAAATTTCGTAAACAAAAACATTAATTTAAGATTTATAGATATAGTGAGAATTAATTTTAGAATATAATTTTAAGGGTATTTTAGGGTGTGATTGTTTGAGCGGGGTTTGGAGCTTGAGGTATTGGGAAGTGCCTCAGGTTGTGGGATCCCGGTAAGCGTGCAGCCTAATCAAGTGTGGGAATAGAAGAAAGTAGAGTGGTGAATAAGAGGGTCAGGATTAAGGAGAGTGAGGGTGAGTAAAGAGATAGGATGGGCAAAAGAGATTAGATTAGAGTGGGTTGTATGAATGTGAGAGGGATAAATGAGGATCTGAAAAGGGAAGAAGTGGGGTTAATGTTCGAAGAAAAAAGGTTGGATGTGCTAGGGTTGACAGAAACAAAGCTGAAAGGATAGAGGGAGATGGTCTTTGGAAAATTTAAGGGTATGATTTCCGGGGTGAACGAGAGAGTGAGGGCGAGGGAAGGGGTAGGAATAGTTATGAGGAAAGAGGTGTGGGATAAGGTAAAAGTGTGCAAATAGGTGAATTCGAGAATAATGTGGGTTAAAGTGAAATTTGGGGGGGAAATGTGGGTTTTTATATGCGCGTATGCACCAGTAAATGGAGCGAGGGAGGAGGAGAGAGAAAGATTTTGGAGTGTGTTGAATGAATGTTGGGAAAGTTTCGGGGTTAATGATAAAATTTGTTTATTAGGAGATTTGAATGCAGGAGTGGGAAGAGAGGAGATGGGGAGAATTATAGGTCCATTTGGGGTAGGGGAAAGGAATGTTAATGGAGAAAGTCTGTTAGAGTTATGTGTTGATAGAAGATTGATAGTTGGAAATACTTGGTTCAAGAAAAGTGAAAACCATAAGTATACATGGAAGAGTGAGATAACGGGGGGGAGGGCGTTACTGGATTATGTGTGTATAAATAGATAGGATAGAGGCAGATTACTAGATGTAAATGTATTCAGAGGGGCAGGTAGAGGGTTATCTGATCACTATTTGGTGGTTGCTAGGTTAAGGGTAGGGGGAGAGGTAACTGTTAGAGAAAGAGAAAAAAAGAGGAAAATAGAAGTCATTAAGGTGGAAAAATTAGATGAGACATTGTGTAAGAGCGAGTTTAGGAGGGGTATGGAGGATAGGTGGAGGGACGTGAGAGGGACGGAAATTAGGGATGTGGAGGAGGAGTGGAAGAGATTTAAAGAGACAATTTGTGAAGAAGCCAGAAGGATATGCGGAGTAAAAAAGGTGGGAGTAAGTAGAAGGAAAGGAAGTGAATGGTGGAATGAGGAGGTGAAAGATTTGGTGAAAAAGAAAAAAGAGGTCTATGTGAAATGGTTGGGGAATAGGAGAAGGGAAAGCTGGGAGGAATATAGAGGGGTTAGAGTGGAAGCAAAGAGGGCGGTGGAGAGGGCGAAGAGAAATGCAAATAATGAATGGTGTAGAAAAGTGACAGAAAATTTTGAAACAGGGAGCAAAATATTCTGGAAAGAAGTAAATAAAAAAAGAAAGAAGAGGGAGGGGTTAGGGGAGAGGGTTAAGGGAGGGGATGGGGAATGGATAGGAGGGGAAGATGGGGTGAGGAAAAGATGGGGGGAATATTTTAGAGGATTATTGAATGAATTGGGTGGAAGAGATGAGGAGGTTTTTCAAGAGGTGAGGATGGGAGGTGAAGAGGGACGGGAAGGAGATATGGAAATACAAATGGAAGAAATTATTAGGGCGTTAACTAAAGGAAAAAAAGGAAAGTCCACAGGTCTAGATGGTGTGAGTATGGAAATGTTACAGATGGGAGGCAGAGGGGTGGAGGAATGGCTGTACAGGTTATATAATTTATGTTGGAGGAAGGAAGAGGTTCCATAGGATTGGGAGGATGGTTGTTTGGTTCCCCTGTATAAAGGGAAAGGGGATAGGATGGAGTGTGGTAATTATAGAGGTATTTGTCTTTTGAGTGTAGTAGGGAAAGTGTATGGGAGAATACTAATTGAGAGGGTGAGAGATTTAACGGAAGAGAGAATGGGGGAGGAACAAGGAGGATTTAGGATGGGAAGGGGATGTGTGGATCAAGTATTCACAATGAAGATGCTTGTGGAGAAAGGTATAGAAAGGAAAGGGAAGGTGTATGGGTGTTTTTTAGATCTGGAGAAAGCATATGATAGAGTAAAGAGGGGTGAATTATGGAGGGTGCTGGAGGAACATGGAGTAGGGGGTAAATTAGGTAAAGGTATTAGGGCCTTTTATAGGAATAGCAGAATGTGTGTGAGAGTATTAGGAGGGGAGAGTGAGATGTTTGGAGTGGAGAGAGGGTTGAGACAAGGATGTGTAATGTCGCCGTGGCTTTTCAATTTATTTATGGAGAGTGTTTGCAGAGGAATGATGAGGGAGGGGAGAGGGGTGGAATTGATGGATAGGGGTGATAGATGGGAAGTGAACATGATACTATTTGCGGATGATACTGCCTTAGTGGCGAAGAATTCAGAAGGGCTGAAGTATTTGGTGAAGGAGTTTGAGAGAGTGTGTGGACAAAAGGGGCTTAAAATAAATCCAGGTAAGAGTAAAGTGTTAGTGTTTGAGGAGGAGGAAACAGATGAGGGGATGGGGTTAGAGATTAGAGTAGGAGGTGTAGTATTAGAAGAAGTAAAGGTTTTCAGATATTTAGGGATGGATTTGGGTAAGGAAGGAGGGATGAAGGAAGAGATAGATCATAGAGTAGGAGAAGGAATGAGAGCATTGAGTGGTTTGAGGGAATTATGGAAAGGGGGGGATTTATCACATAAACTCAAGATAAGTATGTTTGAAAAAATTTGTGTTCCAGCGGTACTATATGGGTGTGAAACATGGGGGTTGAATGCTAGGTCCAAGAAGAAATTGGAAGTGTTTGAGATGAAAGGGTTGAGAGCGGTTTGTGGGGTTAGTAAAAGAGAGAGGATTAGGAATAGGGTAATAAAAGAGAGATGTGATTGGAAGAATGGTTTGGTGAGAAGAGCGGAGTAGGGAATGTTAAGATGGTTTGGACATCTGGAGAGAATGGAGGAGCAGAGGGTGGTTAGGAGAGTTTGGGAGGCGGAGGGGATAGGAAGGAGAGGAAGGGGGAGACCAAGAAGAAGGTGGATGGATGGAATAAAGGAAATGTTGGAGGAGAGAGGGATGAGGGTGGAAGAAGGTAGGGTGTTGGCGAGAGATAGAATGGAATGGAGGAGGTGGGTGAGGGCGAGATGAAGGAAATATGTATTAGGGAAGCTGCACGCACCACTACCCCGCTTTTGGGGGAATAAGTGAGTGTATAAAAAAAAAAAAAAAAAAATATATATATATATATATATATATATATATATATATATATATATATATATATATATATATATATATATATATATATATATATATATATATATATATATATATATATATATAT
The DNA here is from genome assembly GCA_015478945.1 of Trachelipus rathkii. Taxonomy (NCBI): domain Eukaryota; kingdom Metazoa; phylum Arthropoda; class Malacostraca; order Isopoda; family Trachelipodidae; genus Trachelipus; species Trachelipus rathkii. The sequence goes on along the minus strand of JABUQX010105819.1, from coordinate 2,711 downwards.
ATCTCTTCTCCTATCCCAGATTGGGGAGGTGCATAGCATACACCGGAACAGAAAAGTAGTAGAAAAACATGAGACCCCCAGTGAGAATCGCAATCAGAAAAATCCACCCTGAGGCGTTTCACGAGACTACGACGGACTCACTGTGGTATCTCGTCAATGTTGGGTTCATCCCTAGGCAAAAGACCCACAACATACCTACTCAGTATATATATATATATATATATATATATATATATATATATATATATATATATATATATATATATATATTTTATTATTATATATATATATATATATATATATATATATATATATATATTATTGATCAAAATTTTGAAATTAGCTTTCAGAGAAAGCATGGACACAAAATATTACAAAACAGATTGTTCGTTAAAGCATCCTAAAGATGAATCTCCACTGATAGGGGCTTTAGCCCTGTGCTAGAAGAGAAGTATATTTCGTTTGGTTAATTTTATAGAAAAAAATATCCTTCATACTTCTAATTAGATTCTAGAATCTATAATAAATAAGTGAAATTAAAAGTAATTTTTTTTTTAGTCCTAAATTTCCGTTTTCTTTTAAATCATGAAAGAAAATGTAGTTTTCTTTAAGTAACTGATTAACTAATACTTTTTAAAAAAAATTATTACGTCACATTTTTATTATTAATACATATCATTAATTGCCCAAAAACTTTAGCAAAATAAAACAAAATTTACTAAACAGCACTAACAAACTTGGTTCTAAATATCTTCACCTTTTCTTATAATCCTGCGAGTCTGTGCGAGACAACATTCAATTATCAATATCTTGTTTTTAATATATATATATATATATATATATATATATATATATATATATATATATATATATATATATATATATATATATATATATATATATATATATATATATATATATATATATATATATATATATATATATATATATATATATATATATATTATTAATTTATTAGAAACAATATATTGATAATTGAATGTTGTCTCGTAGCATTATGGGAAAAGGTGAAGATATTTAGAATCAAGTTTGTTCGTGCTATTTAATAAATTTTATGTTTTATTTTGTTAAAGTTTTTGAACAATTAATTATATGTATTAATAATAAATATGGCATAATAATTTTTATTTAAAAAGCATTAGTTAGTCCATTTATTAAAGAAAAGTACATTTTCTTTAATGATTTAAAAGAAAACGAAAACTTAAGACCAAATAAAATAATTATTTTTAATTTCATTTATTTATTATAGTTTGTAGAGGCTAAGAAGTATGAAGGATTTTTTTTCTGCAAATTAATTTCTCACAGTTAATATACAGGAGAAGGAAAGGTTTATTCGCTAGAGTAATTTTTTTCCTTTTCTTGATACATCAATGGTACCAAATGAATTGAAGCAAAACTTACATATATGTATTGTTATATATCATCTATGCTACCATTAATACAACAATTTTCAATATAGTGACAGAGATAACGGAATTATTATTTTATTAAATATACTGAAATAGTTTATGTAACCATATATACTGCTCTTCTAGTACAGGTCTAAAGCCCCTATCAGTGAAGATGCATCTGTAGTATAATTTAAAGAGCAATCTGTTTTGCAGTATTTTCTGTCCATGCTTTCTCTGAAATCTAATTTCAAAATTTTAATCTATAATCTTTATATATATATATATATATATATATATATATATATATATATATATATATATATATATATATATATATATATATATATATATATATATATATATATATATATCAAGGGCGTATACATAGGGTAGGCAGGGTAGGTAGCTCCTACCCAATATTTTTTAGTCTTTTTAATAAAATAATTTAAATGGTAAAGTAAAATAAATTATTAAAATTTTATATGAAAGTGTAAAAAAGAAACTGATTTATAAAATAAATTTAAAGAAAATCAACTACTTTAGTAATAACAATTATAATAATTAAATTCATTTGGAAATTTTCCTTCCTACTCTGTTCCTAAGAGTAAATCTCAAAGCTATGGGCGTACGGGTAGATCTTCATATTTCATATAAAATATATAGGAAAAAGCCAAGCGTCATACCTTGCTGTTCGAGCGAAAAAATACGCAAATTTTCGCGAGTACGAAACTTTCGTTCACCCAGTGAAATCGTACGAAATAATTTGAAAAAAAGATTTTGTATCTCTCTCTCTCTCTCTCTCTCTCTCTCTCTATATATATATATATATATATATATATATATATATATATATATATATATATATATATATATATATATATATATATATATATATATATACCTATAATGTTCTGTAATATATATATATATATATATATATATAACTGCCTACCCAATTATAACCTTCAAGGTACGCCACTGAATATATATATATATATATATATATATATATATATATATATATATATATATATATATATATATATATATATATATATATATATATATATATATATATATATATATATATATATATATATATATATATATATATATATATAAATACCTATATATATATATATATATATCTTACTGCTATATATATATATATATATATATATATATATATATATATATATATATATATATATATATATATATATATATATATATATATATATTATATATATTGAGGGTATGGTTGTGGGCTTTGCCAGGGCATGGGCTTTCTACATTGAC
>JABUQX010105818.1:32500-40229 GCA_015478945.1 Trachelipus rathkii | reverse complement strand
GGCAGAAGGGCAGCTGGATACAGTTCTGATTTACTGTTTTTTACTGATTTACAGCATGATATTCAAGGTATGATAAAAAGTCGTAAATTTGTTAAGTTATAAACATAAAAAGACAAACATTTTATTTAAAAACAAAATTATTAAAACAGAATAAACAAGCCAAAAAATAAATAAATGTTTGGTGTAGTAAAAACGAAAAGTTTTAAAAGAAATCCAAACAAAATAAATAAAGTTTTTTGTTGTTATGTTTATACAAATATGCCATTAGATCCATATATCCAATAGATCAGATTGAATCCAATTTAGATCACAGAAGGGTATGAGGGTACTGCGAGGGGCAGTCTTGATTTATGATTTATCGATTTAACAGCTTAAGGTACGTTAAAATAGTTGAAGATGATTGTTTTTAAGTTATTAAACATAAAAAGATAGACATTTTTTTTAGTTAAAACGAAAAGTTAAAAAGAAACAAATAAAATTAAAATTAAAAAGTTTTTTGTGCTATGTTATACAAAATATGACTATGAACCAATAGAAATCAATAGACCAACTAGATTCAATAGACAGCATCACAGAAGGATATGAGGGTAGTGGAGGGCACGTTTAGATTTACCTGATTGACTGATTTACGCTTGCCCTTAAGACGGTATATGTAAAAAAATTGCAAATAAATTTTTAAGTTGCATACACCATTATAAAAGAACATAGAATTTTAGTAAAACAAACATATTTTAAAAAAGTCAAAGTTAAGACAGAATAATAAATCTATTTTTATTTAGTTAAAACACTCAAAAGTGTTTAAAGAGCACACAAATCAAAATAAACTCATCAAAGTATTATTATGTGGCGATATGTTAGCACCAAAATATGCACTTGATCATCTAGATCAACAGTTTAGTCAACAAATAGATCAACTAGAATTCACGAATTGTAGGATCAGACCCAGGGCGTAGTGAGGCGGTATCGGAGCCGGCAGTATGAATTTACTGATTTCACCGATTTTACACTGAGATTCAATGCTTTAAACTGAATTTACTGAGTTTTACTTGGCTTTTAACACTGGCTTTCACATGATTCTTTACTGATTTACTGCATTTTGGGCTGTGTAAATACGGTGTGTGGCTAAATTTTTTAAATATTACATACATGAACAAGGAATTCACAAACCAAAGCAGAGAGACAAACCGCAGTATACTTTATAAAAGCCATAAACACAAACACAACAATAATATAACGAGATTTTCGAGTGATGTATATGTATGCACTTATCTCAAATATTGTGTCGACCGATTTTATACGATCAAACAATGGATCAACATAGAAAAATCAGAGGAAGTAGTCAGTTTTAACGTGAGGTAATGAGGGTTATGGGAGGGTAGTATTGCTTATGATTTACTGATTCTTACTGCTTTTGAGGTAAATTGTAAATAAGCTACATCATTTTTCTCTTTTAAGTCAGTTTACCGCATAAAACCATAAAAAACTAATTTGATACTTTTGATTATAAAAAACAGATTAATCGTCCTAAGAGAATCAACCAAAATAAAATAAAAAGTTTGCTCCGCCTCTATGTTATACAAAAATAATGACATTTGACAATCAATAGATGCAATACGAATTAATAGATTATAGCTCACAATGATCACAGCAAGGAGTTGATAGGTTATGGAAGGGGCGAGTATGAAAGTTTTACTTGATTATTACTTGATTTATTTACTGTTTTAGGGTATTGTAAAAATGTAAATTTATTTAAGTTATTAAAATAAAAAGAATATAAAATTTTTTTGTATAATAGTAAAAAAAGTATTTAAACACAAATTAAACAAATAAATAAATTTCTATGAGTAAAAACGAAAAGTTTAAAGACTCAAACAAAATAAGCTTAAAGAATCTTGTATATGTTATACAAAAATATGACTTAGAATCACTAGATCAAGATTAGGAATACGAATTAAATCATATTATCGCATGCAATTAGATAATGGAAAAAGGGTTTATGAGGTATGAGGCAGGTTTGATCTAATTTACTATGATATTACTGTATCCACACCGACTCACACAAAACACCAAACAACAAAACCAACACACCAACAACCACACCACGATAAAACACAAAACACACCAACAAAGCCCTACACTAGACCCCCACCCGCCACCACAACCCCCCCCCCCAACCCCCCCCCCCCGACGGAATTTATGACTTTTGTGACTCCAAGGAAAATATAGCTAATTTTTTTAAAGTTATGAACATAAAAGGAATAAGATTTTTTAGTGAAAAAACGAAAAAGTTACAAAGAAACAAAACACAAAAATACAATACAAGATGGTTGTTGAGTATACAAAATATGACTTGATCAATAGATCAATAGAATCATCAATAGTCAGCTAGATAAATAGATCAATGGATCACGAATGGGTATGGAGGGCAGTTTGAATTATACTGAATTTACTGAGATTACTGCTTTAAAGGCATGTGGTTGCATGGTTAGCAGTTATAAACATAAAAATTTAGTTAAATATTTTTTAGTAAAACAAAATAGTTAAAAGAAGGAAACCAAAAACAAACAATTAAGATAAAAGTTCCATTATCATGACTTATGCAAATAGTTCAAATAGAAAAATAGATCAAGAAAGATCAATAGATCAAATAGATTCAATGGATGGTATCGTGGAGTATTGGAGGGCAGTTTAGATTTACCTGAAATTTACCGATTTACTGCTTTAGGTATGGTTAAAAAGTAAATTTTTTTTAAGTTATTAATACAAAATAAATAAAAAACGAAGACTTTTAGGCACTAACATCAACAAACTTATTTTAAAGAATATTTAATCAAATTAAACTATTACAGCTTTTTTTGTTATTGTTATATTACTTTTCAACCTTTGAATCAAAGTAGATCCGATAGCTCAATAGAATCAATTTAGGTCAGAAAGATCTGGCGTGCCTATTTTGTGGGTATGGAGAGTATGTTTGCTTTACTATATTTTACCTGATTTTACTGCTTAAAGTATTTTATAAGAAGAATTTTATAGAATTTTTTAAGTTTATAAAACTTTGTCAAAAACGAGAAAGAAATTTTGGTTTTAGTAAAAAATTTGGGTTTATTGAAATATAACAGAAATTAGTTAAAAAATTATTGTGTCGCAAAACAAAATATGACACCTGAACAATTTTGATTACATTGATGAACTAGATCAATAGAATCAGATAGAGATCACAGAAGCGGTGATGAGTAGATCTTTTATGGAGAATTGTAGTTTGATTTACTGAATTTACTGATTTACTGCTACAAATAAATAATGCAAACATTATTAGCTCGTACAAATTTTTTTACATAAAAGGAATAATTTTTTGGTAAATAAGATAAAGGAAACCAAAAAAAAAATAGTAAAAACTTTTTTTGGTTTTTTGTAGTAAAAAATATGAACTTGAATCAATATAGATCAATAGTCAATAAGATCGAATAGTCATTGGAAGGGTTATTGAGGGGTATGGAGGCAGTTTGGATATTATGAATTCACTGCTTTAAGGTTATGTAAATATAACAATTCATTTAAGTTATAAAACATAAAAATAGTAAATTTTGTTTAAGTAAAAAAAACATTTTTTAAAGAAACAAACAAAAAATAAATAAAAGTTAGTGTTTGTTATGTATACGAAAATATACTTGAATCCAATAGAATCAACTAGCATCAAGTAGCATCAATAGATCATGGAAGGGCTATTGAGGGGTATGGAGGGCGTTTTCAGTTTTTATGAGCTTACGTTTAATGCTTCTAGGTTGTAAATATACAAATTTTTTTATTTTTTAAGTTTAACATTAAAAAAACACAGTAAATTTTTTAGTAAAACAAAAATATTTAAAGAAAACAAACAAAATAAATAAAAGTTTGTGTAGTATGTTATACAAAATTGACTGGTTTAATGAATCAAGATATAGATTCAATAGAATCAGTTAGATCATGGAATGGATATGTGGCTATGGAGGGGTAGTCTTGATTATAACTGATTTAATGATTTACTGCGTTAGTAAATCTAAAATGTTAAATTTTTTTTAAAGTTATAATAATAATAAAAAGAGAATTTTTTTAGTTTTAAAAAACATATTCAAACAAAAACAATGACCAAAAATAATAAAAAGTTTATTTTTGTTTATATTAAAAAAATTGACTTGAATCAATAAATCAATAGACCGATATATCAATATAAATCAATAGATCATGGAAAGGTATGTGAGGCTATGGAGGGTAGTTTGATTACTGATTACTGATTTACTGCTTAAAAGGGTATGTAAATACAAAATTTTTTTTAAATTTCTTTTAAGAAAAAGAGTAAATTTTTTAGTAGAAACAAAATATATGATGTTTAAAGAAAACAAAAAAAAATAAACATAAAGTTTTTGTGGTGAGTGTATACAAAATTGACATTGAACAATTAGATATCAATAAACGGATCAAATAGATAATAAGATCAATAGACATGGATGGACTATTGGGTATGAGGAGCTGTAGTATATTTGTACACATTTAGGATTTTGCTGCACAAGGGTGATGTAAAAAGTTAAAAATGCAAAAATTTTTTAAGTTTATAAACAATAAAAGATGGAATAATTTTTATAGTAAAACATTTATGTTTAAAGAGAAACAACATACAAATAGAAACTGAACAAGTTTTGTGTATGTTTATAACAAAATAATGACTTGAATAATTAGATCAATAACTCAATAGAAATCAATAGATATCAAAATTCAATTGGATGAAATATATGGGTATGCGAGTTTGTAGTCTCTGGATTTAGCTGAAATTTATACCACAAAAAATACTGCTTTGATGTAAAAAATAATTTTAAAAAAAAATGCAAAATTTTGATGTGTTAATCGTACAAACCATCTAATGTGTTTTTATAGGTAAAAACGAAAAAGTTATAAAGAAACAAACAAAAATAAATAAAGTTTTTGTGTTATGTAACAAATAATGACTTTGAATTATTCAAGTAGATCAACTAAGACAATAGTAGAGATCCATAGGAATTAAATAGATCCTGGAATGGTATGTGAGGTATGGAGTGTAGTTCTTGATTTACTGTTGACTGATTACTGCTTTAGTGTAACTAGTAAAAATGCAAATTTTAATGTTAATAAACGTAGACAAAATATAATTTTTTCGGTTTAAAAAAACGAGAAGTTATTAATCAAACAAACACAACAAATAAATTTAAAAGTTTTTTATGTGTTGTTTATGTTATACAAAATATGACCTGGAATCACATAGTATCAATAGATCAAATAGTTCCACTAGAATAACAGATGCATGGATGGTTCATGTGTGTGTATGGAGTGTTCAGTTTGATTTTACTGATTACTGATTTACTGGCTTATTAATAAGTATGTATAAGTATTGACTTTCATTTTAAGTTTATAACGTAAACAGTAATAAATTATTCAAGATAAAAATAAAAGTATTAAGAACAGAAAAACAAAAAATAACTTAAAATTTTTGTGTTATGTATATACAAAATATGACGTTGAATCATAGATCCAATTAGATCAATAGATCCCATGATTAATAGGATCAATGGGAATGGGTAGTGAGTATGGAGGCAGTATTGAATTACTAGTTTTACTGAACATTCTACTTGCTTAAGGTATGCAAAAATGCCAAGATTTTTGAAAGTGTTTATTTTCATAACACCAAAAAAAAAATTTAATTAATTAACTGATTTGGATTAAAAACAAAATAAATAAAACAAATAAATTACTATAATATATATACTAAAAAAAAAAAGTTTGCAAATTTATTAAAAAAAATTAAGAATATTAGAAAACTTATAAAAAAATTAAAAAGTTTAAATAAATTAAAAAAAAAAAAAAAAATAAACAAAAAAAAAAACCAAATAGTAAAAAAAAATTGTAAATAAAAAATACTTAGAAAAAAGAATTAAAAAAAAATAAAAAAAACTATAAAAAAAAAATAAAAATAAAAATTGTTAAATAAAAATCTTAAACAAATATTTATAAATTTAAAATAAAACATACAAAAAATTTACCAAACCAATATATGCAGGGAAATTGTATCTCAGGAAAAAATTATAATGTTAGGGTTAAAATATAAGATAAAAAGAAAAATGAGATTTGAACAATATAAATATCAGCTCCGTTGAACAGTTTTAAGAAGACCGGTATCTTTGCAAAGATCATGCAATTGCATATGTTACCTTTGATTGAACAGGCAATCAGGTATGTGAAAGTAAATAATATTGTATCTATTGATATGAACCGAAATGTTCACTCACTAGGGCACCCGACCAGGCTCCAGCAATGATGGTGCCAGTTGTCAATTTCCTCTGATTCCAAACCCGAATATCTTTCCAGAGAAATCCGACTGCTGAATCCTTTCTCCAAATCAACTCTACGAACTTCGATATTTTTTTAGAGGGGGAGAGCGCTCGCACCCTACTGGCCTGGGTCTCACATACCTATACGTTTGGAAGCACGGGGGTCGATAACGGCGTGTCACAATGAGGAATTACATCACCTATATGGACGGAGCCACAGTTGTTAAGAGACAAGCCAATAGAAGAACTCATTTTAAATTGAGTGGTGAAGAAAAAGATGTGGGTTATAAGACTTATTCTAGCCTTCCTTAAACTCCAAATATTGGGCCACCTGACCTCAAAATTGGCCACCACCCTTCGGAACCCTTAAATTTGGACCATTCAAAAAGTGTCAAACTTATGTAAAAACTTTGCTTACGCAAATCGAGAAAAAGTCAAAGGCATGTCGGCCTCTGACCTGGATTCCCTGATTCATTAGACTCAACGTCTCAGATTCGAATTCCCCGACTTAAGAAACCCATAACTTAAAACCTCAAACGTCAAAATCTATTGTAACGACCTTAAGAAATTTCAAGTCATGTCGCATTAACTAAATTTCCCTGTTCCAAACGCCTCACGTACCTCAAAAAATGGCTCCCACCGACCCCAAACCCCATGGATAACACACTCTCAAACGGGTAAAAAATCTTAACGAGACCTTACGAATTCTCACAATTCAGAGTCATGTCGGCATTGTTATTTCCTGTGTTCAAACACCTCCACATACACTCAAAACGCTTCGCCTGACCCCAAAAAAACAACCCGTTAGATGGACCACCCTAAGCGTCAACAATCTGACGACCTTACGAATCCAACCAAGTATGTCCGGCATTTTTGACCTTGATCCCGTCCAAAGCCTCACAATCTACCTCAATAACGGTTTCCACTAGACCCAAAAGAACCACGTAGATGGACACCGTCCAACGCATCTAAATCTGACGACCTTACGAAACTCCAAGTCATGTTGTCATTTTCTTATACAATTTTTCTGTTTCCAAACGCCCACTTACCTCAACACGGAAGATTGATTCCACCGGACCCAAAATAAACCCAAGTAGGTGGCAACACTTCAAGCATCAAAATCGGACGACCCTTAACGAAATTTCCAAATCAACGTCAATGTCGGGCATTTTGGACTTAAGATTTCCCTGTTCCAAACGCCTCCCATCAAATACCTCATAAACGGCTTCCCTGACCCAAAAAACCATAGATTGACACCTCAAACGTTAAAATCTGACGGACGACCCTTTTACGAAGTTCCAATCCAAGTTCATGTCGAATTGACTTGATTCCCTGTTCTAACGCCCTCAATATACTTCAAAACGGGTTCCCGACCCAAAAAAACCATATAGATG